>JANRFK010001605.1:1573213-1587934 GCA_030068395.1 Apalone spinifera | reverse complement strand
GATTTATTTCCGTGGTGTGGGGGGGGGTCCCTTGCGGGGCAGCGACGGGGGCAGAGGCTGAGGAGCCCCCCCGGCCGGGCGGCCCTGGAGGGCGCTACAGTCCCGCCCTGCCTCCCAGACCCCGGCGCGCTGCTGTGGGTTTCAGTTCGCCAGCCCTGCTGCCGCTGGGGCTTGGGCGTAACTTGGTTAAAGCCGTTTGAGTGTCTCTAGTCAGCGCTTCAGAAGGGCTTCCCAACCCGGCAGAAAGCGTGGCTGTGGTCTGGGGGGGCGTGTTCTTTGCTCCCCAACTCAGCTGTCAGCCTGGGCCGGCCAGAAGCTCTTCTATGCATTGGTAGTTCATTATCTTCACAAGCTAAACAAGTGCTGTCAAAGTATAAAAAAGAATGGATCTTGGCTTTTGCTGGGATAAAATACATCAGTCTCTTGCCCAGAATGGACCTGGTGGCTATGTTTGGGTTTTAATCTCCTGCCCAGGGTCTGGTTTCCCACTGAGTTGAAGGTTTGATCTTTTCTGTTCATATGTCTTTATTGTCTGTCCCTATTTCAAAGTCTGGTCTCTGATTGTATCTTGCCTTCTGTGTCTTGTTAGGTTAACAGGGTTAAGCACAGTTTTTCCTAGTCCCTTTTTAATGGGAAAGACTCATCACTTTTTGTGTCTTAACAAAAGGTTTTAAGGGAGTGAGAGAAACAGATTAATTGGTGTCTGTATGTTTTCTCCATTCCTGTTCTAGCTCCATTCTGAGATAAAAACCTATGGAAAGACCAGTGCTTGCCTCTCCCCCATGAGGAACCAACACATGGGGATCAGCGTGTCTTTTAAACCCACCCCAATTATATTCTCCAATTCTGTTGACATGGTAACCAACATCCCTTTCTGTTCCAGAGAATTGGAAGCTAAAGCTACCAAAGAAGTTGAAAGAAAACTAAGCAGGTAAGACATGCATTTGAATCTCCTTTTATGGTTCTAGGACAAGGGTGCGCCTAAAGTTATATTTTTTTCTTCATGAAAACTAGCTCTGACTCGGATTGGAGCCTTACTTTCATGCTAGTTGTTAGAAAAATTGTTGAATTAAAATTGTAGCTCTCTAATAGATAACTTTCCATTGAAAATAATGTTTGCTAAGGTAAACTATAGTGAAGCCTGCTCTGCTGCATATGCCTGATTATAATAATTGTATGTAATGTTGTAGCTGTTTTGATCTCTGGCTATTAGACAGTTTGGATGAGATAATATCTTTTACTGTGCCAACTTATGTTGGTGAGAGACACAAGCTTTCAAGCTCACACAGAGCTCTTCTGTGTGAGCCTGGGCTCATCGGTTAACCTTCACGGTTACACACAGGCTCCCTGCACATACTGGTTCCCAGAGAGCCTCCTGGCCGCTGTCCAGCAGCAGCAGGAGGCAGACAGGATCCCGCTCCTTGTTTGCACCAGTGGAGTTCCATGCACCCCTCTTCTTCCCCCTTCTCCCCCTCCTTTCCCCCCGCCCCGTGTAATCGCTGAAATGTTCAGCAGTTACATGGTTAATTAATTAAATGCATTTTAACATCCCTACTGTACACCTTTGCCTTTTTAATTAATTACATAATTGCATATTGAATTTTATAATGAAAACTTTGTAAATGCAAAATGTGTCCCTTTGCAATAAGATTTTTTCACTGTTTCAAATCTCTTGTTTAATACAGCGTTCTCTTCCACTTTGTTGCCATTAGAATTGCACAAATGAATGCAGGGTGGGTTTGTTTTGTTTTCCAAACCTGCTCGGTCAAGTAGTTTTTTGTAGTAAAGGTATTAGCCTTCCCCTTGAATTTAGTGTAAACTGCATCTTATGAGGTAACTATTAGTTCTTATTTCCTTATGTTCTTCATATCAAAGAGTGAAGGCATTGAATCTGCCATTAGTGAGAGATTTTTACGTCCTAATGTATTTAAAACCCTGGGGAGTGGGAATTCTAAGAGCAGCTGCTTATGGAAATATGAAGTATATACAAGTATATATTTAACTTTTGTGTTCAAGATGTTATTTCTTGCTTATATCTTGTTCTCGTATGATGATACTCTTGCAGATTCTTAGAACGTTCGTTGCATTTCTTGTCCTGTGTGTTTTCTTCTTTGATTTTTCGTTTTTCTTATCCCTGTAGATTCAATTAGACCCCAAAAAGGCCTTTGCTAGGGAAGGTTGAATATTTTAAAATTCAGCCAAAACCATAGTGCAACTGCTAGAATGAAGTGTTAATTTCTTATTCTTTATTTATGGCATGTAGTTCACCTTCAAGTTTCAGTTCAGAGATTAATAAACCTGGGACTTTGCAGCTTGGAAAAGAGACAACTAAGGTGGGGGGGACTATAATATAGATCTAAACAATTGTGATGGGTGTGGAGGAACTAAGTAAGTGGTGTTTAGACCTTCTCATAACATAAGAACTAGGGCTCACCAAATGAAATTAACAGGCAGAATGTTTAAAACAAAAGGAAGAGTTTTTTCACATAGCACACAATCAGCCTATGGAACTCCAGCGGCTGTTGTGAAAGCTAAGATTATAGCAGGGTTCAAAAAAGACCTATGTAAGTTCACGGATGAAAGGTCCCTCGGTGGCTATTAGCCAAGATGGGCAGGGATCGTGCCCCTAGCTTCTGTTTGCCAGAAGCTGGGCATGTGGGACAGGGTCATTTGATGGTGGTTACCTGTACATTCCCTCTATAAGGCACCTGGCATTGGCCACTGTCAGAAGACAAGATACTGGTCTGGATGGACCTTTGGTCTGACCCAGTGTGGCTGTTCTTATGTACATAAATAGTGTTTTTTATCAAGTAAAGTTCAATGCCACAGGCTAGCCAGAGAGAGAGCATATAGAAAACTGGAACGCCGGTAAGCATTGAAGACTTTTCTAGAGTGGATTTTCAAGTTAGTATTTAAATAGCAGTTGTCTTCAGCTGAAGCCTTTAGTGTTACTCAGCAAATCTGTGCTTCAATCATGAAGGGAGTTTCATTGCATGCTACGTAGCCTGGATACAAATTTAGTATGACACATTTTAACTTTACTTAGTAGGTCACACAATTATTTCTGTGTCTGCTATGCAAGGTTATTTATCAAGAGGACTATTTCTTAGCAAGACACTTTTGAATTTCACTATGTAAGATTTGAGTGACTACACTAATTTCCAGTCCACACTAGCAAAAGATAGATGCAGCTTCTGGCAAAAATTTGCTTTTACTGGCACAGCTTATAACACTTCCCCAAATAATATAAGCTGTATTGGTATAATGATGTCAGCACTATGTTTTTTATCAGTATAAAATGCTATAAAAATCACTTTTATCTGGAGTTGCAGTATTGGCAAAAGATTCTTGTTCAGACCTGACCTTAGTAAAAGGAGTTTGAGTTAACTCCACAGCTATGTTTGAGTCCTGTAATTAATTTAAATGAATGCCAAATGTAATTCAGAACCTCAATGAAGTAATAGGCTTCAACATGAGCGAGTAGTAAACAATTTTTAGTTACTATATCAAGTGACTTTTTATATAGCTACTATTTTACTACTTCATCATTACATAATTCTGACAAGTCTCACTCAGACACCACGGTCTGGTTAGCAGGGAATGTACAATGCTTTTATTGTTTTAGTTTTCACTTTAAATCAATACGAAAACCTGATCTTATCTCTCTGTTTTCTTAAAACTTTACGTAGAAGCCTTTGTTTTCAGATTGTTGTGATGCAGCAGTGTTTGAATTTTCTCTTATGTTTGTTCAAAATTTTTATTCTTACTCTGTTGTCATCTTTCTTGGGCTTTGATAATCACTGAACTATTCAGGCCCCTACTTCCACCGGTCTGTTTTTGCCCAACACACATTAATTAATTGATGCTAATAAATGAATACTTAAGATGTTTGTTTTAAAAGCAAACATTCTCTCTACTGTGGGAGCTTAAATTGGTATATGAGTTCTCTGATCTCTCATTTCAGTTTAAAGTCACAAGCTTTTGTGGGCACAACCCACATTATCTGAAGAAGTAGGTTGTGCCCACGAAGGCTCATGATACCAAACACATGTTTTGTTAGTCTTTCAGGTGCTGCAAGGCTATTTGTTGTTTAAGTTTTTCCAGTTAGACTAACTCTGCTATTCCTCTGAAGCTTTTCAATTTGAAGGTATTTTTAATAAGTTTTCAGTCCTTGGAAAGCAATGTGGCTTATAATGGTTTTGTAAGATTGTTGCAAGAATTGCTGGCAAAAAGAGGATTTAAAAAAAACGGAGAGGAGGAAGTGCAGAGGGTCAAATCTGTAGGCAAGAGTGGAGTTGCTGCTGTTGCTGTCTCTCCCTGCAGCCTGAAGATAGGGGAGATGACCAGAAGGGAGGGTGGGTGGGTGGGTGGGTGAGTGAGTGAGTGAGTGAGTGAGGTAAAGATTTCATAGATGGAGCTGGGAGGGGAGTTTGGAGCACTGAGTATAGATGAATGAAAAAGAAAACAGTCCAGAAAGGAAGTCTTAATTGTTAAATGCCTCTCCCACCTGCTTTAAAAGTTTCAACATTTCAATAACTGCTGTTGTGTTGTCCACAATTGTCAGCTTTTTAACACAAATAGGTCATTTCATTTTCATTCACGAAGTAATGCCATTCAGCAAGCACCTTTCATTATCGTGGTGGTTGTTTTGGCAAAGCCTTGCTAGATTGAAAAGCCAGATGTTCAACTTCATTCCAGCCAACAGGAATTTTTTTAAATACCAAAGGTATGGTTTTGAAATGGAACAGAATGGACACCCACTCTTCATTTCAGGATTTGATCTTTTATGTTCTGTCCGACAGTCGTCCAAGTTCCCCACTAAGATACATTTCTTCCTTAAAACCTGTGAACGTTAGTCCTTCATTTTAAAGACATGGTATCTAGTCTAAAACATGGAGCTAATTAGACGTGCAGTGCCTCTCAACCACAGGTTCCTGATTTGTTTATTACTTAGTCTCCATGCTTTTGTTCATATTTTGTCTGAGGGGCCCATCCTGCAAACAGATATACACATGCTTAGGCATAAGCACGTGAGCAGTCATGTTCAAGTCAGCAATCCTGTCTTTGATCAAAATGATTTTTTCTATCCTATTAGATTAATGTGATAGGAAAGTCCTTTTAATGCTGTCAGGCTAACAAGGATAGAAGAGATTGTTATCATACAGGCCAAGCTTGTGAAGGCCATGTACTCCACTTGGTGGCATTTCTCTTACTTTTACTGTGATAACTTCTGAGAGCTTCATCTGATCAAATCCAGAATTTCAGGGAATGGTCTTGGCCTCAGTGGCTAGAATTCTATTAATTTAGATAGAGGAAATGAGGCACATATGGAGCACTGGCCATTTGTTTAGCACTACAACAGACAGCTTCACACTACCTCTACAGTCGTGGATAGCTCAAACACTTGGCTGATGGCACCCATTAATGTCTTCCAGCATTGATCTGAGGAATTGATCTGAGGAAGTGGGTCTGGCCCACGAAAGCTCATCACCTAATAAACCATCTTGTTAGTCTTTAAAGTGCTGCATAGTCCTGTCTTTTGTTTCAGCAAGACCAGACTAACACGGCTGCATCTCTATCACTATTCCAGCAGAATACTCCATCTCTTACCTGCCCATCCTGACAATTTAACATGTTGGCACCCTGGATGATTTATTTCCCACAGATGGTGATGGGATAGAGACTGGGGAGCTGCACACAGCCTTTAGTGTGGGGGTGCAGAGAGCCAGTGCTATGGGGGAAATGGGAGACCCTGTCATAGGATGATGGGGAAATGAAAGCTCACACAGAAATCTTGGCAGGGGGGCGCTGGGAGGGAGTTGCAAAGAGGTGGATGAGGTGGCAGCATGCAGGGAGCTTGTGGTGTGGAATGGAAGAATTCTAGGAGCCTCTGGCATGTGTGATAATGAGGCTCACAGAAGCTACAAAGTAAAGTGATTGAGCTGCTAGTGTTAAACTAACTAGGCAGAACTAACTTGATTACAAATCACACCTTTTGCCCCATCAACACAGGGCCAATGTGACTGTTCACATTCCTAAAAATAAAATACAGTAACTAAAGTTAAGTGCATCAATGTTCACAATATGGGATCTTAAATTTTAAGCTCTTGGGCTTTGATATTGGTTTACAGGTAGGATAACAGTACATTTTTGCTGATGGAAGTTTATTAAAAGTTACTGCATCTTGCTGGTCCAGCCTGAATGATAATTACTATGATTCAGAATAAAAATTTGGCCTATTCTACGTAGCTATTTTCATGTTCAGCTAAGGATCTCAATTTACAGTCTGCACACCCTCTTCAAAATGTTGAGTCTTGAGACTAAATATCACACATTAGCATTCCATCATGTAAGCTATAGTTCATGTTTTGAATTACTCTGATTAGCATATCAATTTGCTACACATTTTACTGTTGTGCAAGGGGTTGTTAAACATCACCTATTATTCAGTATGTTCAACACTGACTTCTGTATTGTTGAACAAGTAATGTGCAACAGAACATCAAGCAACAGCTGTGTATTGTTAATTTGAAGACTAGGTCCCTAAAAACGAGTGGAAGAGTTAAATCGTTATAAAATCAAAAAACTGTTAAGGAGTGAGCACTGAATAAATAGTTAATTTCAAATCACTAAGGTGGAGGATGCTCTACAGTCAGTCCAAATACCTTACGCTTTTTCTAATTTAGGAAATCACCGTGTATTCTGTTGGGGAAGAGATGTTTTATTTCCCAAGCCATCTTGTGGAACTGAGAGTGTGGGGTAAATGGCTCAAAATAAACCCACAGCATTTTTAATTTGAAGTAATACTTTTGTTCTTGGAAACAAAAGCAAACAAAAAAGCAAAACTACAACAAAGCACTCATCCCTCCCTCCATGCTTCCATTCCAAAGATCACAATTGGAACAAGTGGTCTACACTAGTTGCAACCCAGTCCTGGTTCTGTGACAGTGGGTTTTTAATTCAGATCAGCTGTCCCATCAGACACAGTCCAAAGGCATTATACTAAATCCCCACTCTGAGCCTTAAGGTATATCTACAAAGGAACAAAGTCTGCAGTAGTGAGTCTGAGCCCAGGTCAGCTGACTTGGGCTCACAGGACTCCAGCTGCATGGCTAAAAATAGCAGCGTAGATGTTGTGGCTGGGCTAGACCCTGGACTCTGAAAGCCTCTTACGACTAACTTTGTTACCAAAACCTTTTACTTTCTATACAAAGCTTGTGTACGAACAATCATATACAGTGTCTTTGGAACCCCATAAACCTTGGAAAACTAGGTCAGACTGTCTAAGCATAGGAGAAATATCCAGAATGTAAGGTCTACATAATGGAATGATTTGATATAAAAAAATTTAAATTTTAGATTCAATATAGATTTTATGACACGCAAATGATTTACTTATGCCTGAAAATATTACATCTACTGTCATGAGTTACACCTCAGGCTATTATAACTAAAAAGACTGGAGAGGGAAAAATCTTTTCAGTTTGCTTTGTAACTTGCCACAAGAAACCTTAGTCTATTTGAAAACTTGTATGTAGTTACTTTCACTATTTCCCCTTTTGTTTGTGGATATGCAGGGGCGGGGGCCAGGGAGGCAGTTTCAGAGATGTGGTTGCATAGTCTAGAAATCTGTGTTCTGGGACTCAGTTGACCAGTATAGTTCTTCATTTTCAATTTTCTTTGAATTAATTAGCTTTAAAGTTTACAGCATTATTGTTTCATATGCAGATTTCACACCTCTCAGTATTCAATTGTGTGAGAGGAAAGGATCCTCCAGGGCCTTAGAGAATTGTGCATCCTTGCAAAAAGGTGTCAGTGACCTATGAATAGAATAATATTGGTGGCACCTGGTATCACTTTTGAACCCAAAATATAGCAGTACCCTTTGTGTCTGGTCATAGTCCAGACTGAGCTGTGAGTTCAGCCAGTGGTGTTAGCTCCCAGTTAATCATGTATCTTATTTCTGCAGAATTACATGTTTTCCAGAGAGTTGTAATTAGATTGGCTTGTAGAATAGGCCTTTTCGATTTTACTTCGTTCAGTAATTTAAAAATATGAAGAAAATATTAGTGGCGTTAGGTTAACGGACAGCATTGGTGGCCTGCTAGACATAGTTAATATTGGGTATTTTGGCAAAAAGACAAATTATTTGTAAACTAGAAAACCCATCTACAGAAAGAAGCTAGGAAAACTTGAAAAAAAAAAAGTGCAACTGAAAGTGAAATGTCCTACAGTAGGCTCTGGGCGTCTCACACCTTGGGAATGGCAGGTGCTATAATTCTGAACAAGAGGTTACAAGGTAGCGGGGCTGTAGCCACATGATGGGAGGCATGGTGGGAGTAGGAATTCAAGGGGTCAGCTTCAGCAGGGAAGGGAGTGCTGGGGACCTGGGGCGGGGGAGTGCTAGGGCTGTAACCAGCGTTCCCCTTGTAGCTAAAACTCTGAGCCCCACCAGCCCCCACAGGGCTGAAGCTGACAGTGTGCTTCAGCCTTGTGGCTTCAAAGCCTAGCACTCCCCTTGGTCTAACGCCCTGCACCCAAGGGTCAAGTTCCAAGGACCCCCCTGCCTTGAGCACTCATAATTCCCCCTGCCCTCCTTGCTGCAACACCCTCCTCCCCGTAGCTGAAGCACTGAGTTTGTGCCCCTCTGTGGGGCTGAAGGCCTGAGCCCTGGTGCTGCCGAGGGTCAGAAGCCCCAAGCCCCACCTCATACCCCTACTCAAACCCCAAGCCCCGGGTCTGAAGCCCCAAGGCAGTACTGTTTGTTTGTGTGCTGCTCCCTGATTGATTACTTCTATTTCCATAGGGAGTCTAGTTCACTAGCAAGTCAACTCTGGTGTCCGTGTCTTTGAGAGGTCTGCTATGGTGCATTTAGGTAATGCTTCAGAATAAACTTTGCAGTAGCAGTATATCCAGTGTGTTATGTACTGATGTGTAGGCTGCTGCAGATCCTGCCAGGGTGTTGGGTTAATACGTATCTTCTTGTCGGAGGAAGTTTAATACAAGGCCACTGAGAGGCTGACCCTTTGAGTGGCTAGGAGTTAAGTTGTCATCTCTTCTCTCACTCCCACTCCCAAAATGAGAACACTATATAGAGGTGTACGCTAGTCGCACTTGGAGTAGCTCTCAATGAATCTACCAAACCGTTGTTAAAATTCCATCAATGTAAAGGACTTCTCAACACATCTGTTGGTGCTATGTTTGCAGACTCTTTTGAAATGAACTAGCACCACCTTGTGGGATTAATGTGGCTTTAATGTAGACTTGGCAGAATTCTTTCTGTTGTCATCTGCTTGACTTGCAAGTCCCTAACTTGAACATATTTTGAACACTGAGGTAATGCTAACACCCTCATGGTATACACTGGCAGTTACAATTTCATCTGAAAGAATTTTTTTTCTGTTTATCATAACCCTTTAGATGCTCAAAACTGAACTTCCTTAATTCATTTGTCTATCACACATGCAGACTCATTTCTTATGAAGTTAGGAGAGTGATGGATAACTTATGCTACTAGTAAAATGACTCATTTGTTCTGAAAAGGAGGGGAAACCCCCCTAAACTGAAGGAGACACAGATACATTTTGGCTCACCAGCCAGCCTTCGTAGTATTCTTTCAAAAAGCATATTAAGTGAATTCATATGCGTTACTATATTGCCCATTAGAATAGTTACAGTTGGTCCCTACAAAGCTGCTAGGTCTCACATCAGTACTAAAATTAATAGCATGCAAGAACTGCGCTTTTCCAGTATTTCGCTACAGGATAAATATATGCACAAATTGGGGCTGTTCAATATCAGTTAATTGAATAGTCGAGTAACCTCGTTACATTTTATCGGTTAGTCAACTCTTCTATAGTACCCTGGGGCGGGGCCAGCAGCCACTGTATCAAAGGCAGCAGCACGGGGTGCCATGTGGGAGCTAGTATGCGAAGGGAGCCAATTGAAAAAACAGCTCCCCACACAAACCGGCTGCCTGTCGCCTTGTGTTTCTGCTTCTGAGAGAGGGGCAGCAGCACGGGGTGACAGCAGCCCTGTCTAGGGGTGGGTCTAAGCTCCCAGACCCAGCACAAGCCAGAACTGAGCTGGGCTGCCTGCCTGCCCGGCTCTCAATACACTTGAAATGCAGAGCTGAAACGGGGGTAGATCCCGGACCCAGTGCAAGCCAGGACTGAGCTTGGCTGCAGGGCAGCCTGCTAAAAAATGTACTGGTGGAAGAGGGAAATGCGTATAGTCTGTAGCATTAACCTATAAGCTTTTGCGTATCAGTTAATCAACTACACTATTACATCCCTAGTACAAACCCTGATAGTGCAGCTGTATGTCTGCACTAATGATGCAGAACTCAGGTGCAAGTTTCCCAACTATAAATATCTCAGTTCACAATTAAAAATTCAAGCTTCATATTGAATAACATCTCCTTTTTATGTAATAATACCATTTAGAGCTTCACAAACATGAACTAGTGAATCCTCACTATGTCTCCGAGGGCTTTAGGTAAATATTCCTGTTTCTACAGATGGAAAACTAGAATGTGGTTATGCTATACTTGGACTTTTCCACCCAGAGGCTCTTGAGCAGAATAAGCAGTCATGGGGTAAGAGCAGGGATGGGCAGTCATTTTTGATGGGGGCCACTCCAAGATTTTGGTAAATAGTCAAGAATTGCACTTTCCTATGGGGGAATGCGGGGTCTGGGATGGAGGTCTGGGGGGGAGTTAGAGAGAGGCTCTGGCCAGGAGGCACTTACTGAAGCAGCTTCTGGCCAGCAGTGCACTCAGGCAGGCTTCCCTGCCTACAGACAGCCTCAGACCATTCGAAGTGGCTGGCTGTTCCAGCAACACAGAGAGTCACATGGGGCAGGATGCAAAGCCTCCCCCTGCAAATCTCTCAGCTCCCATTGGCCAGAAATCAGCCCAGGAGCTAAGAAATTGGCATGTCGTTAATGGGTGTGAATGCCATAGTTAAGCCAACCTAACCCATGGTGCAGATGTGGCTAGATCAATGGAAGAATTATTTCATCAACCTAGCTACATTGACCAAAAAACTCTTCTGTTAATATCAGAAGCATTTACTCTGCGGTGCATCATCAGCAAAACTGCCACCCCTGCCTCTGTGCTGCTGTATCTCCCCGAGCGTAGACACTGCCTAGAAGGGGGGGAAGACTCCATTGGTGCTTTGAAAATAGGTTGATCTTTACCTTAACGGGACCTAGCTAAGTCATGGAGAGAGATGTAAAATTCCAACCCCTCTGAGATGCAATGTTCAGTTAACCTAACCCCGTATCGAATTCTTATGTTGACCTAGCTACCAACTATTGAGGGGGTGATTTAACTACAGTGATGGGGAAACTCCTGTTGGAGTAGCAAGTGTCTGCAGCATAGCAGCACAGCTGCAGCCATTGCTGTATTGCTGTAGTGTCCATAGCATAGGCATAGCCTGGGTTGAACACAGCCAATCATTCTGAATTCTCGTTTGTATTTTCTTTTACTTGTATGAACAGGAGTTATGCTGAGTGAGGTATAATTACTTAGGCTACAGAAATCTGATTGTCCAATTGGAATTAAATTAACTGCCACGCTTATCTGGCACTCTGTGTGCTCATAATTATGCGGAACAGTAGCAGCTTCCTGTTTCTCTTCAAACAGAGTATAATCATCAAATTTAAAGGGTCCCTCCTGAAAGGCAAATCTATTTGCATTTGCTCTCAGTTGTCTTTTTAAGATGTATTCAAATGGAAGGTCTCTTCTTCAATCTGAAATTTGACTTTGATACAGACTGGATATTTCATGTTCAGTTGATCTAAATTAAAAAATAAGGTTTGCATTTCATTTAAGCCCACTTAACTTTGAACATATTAATCCAGTTATGTAGTAGGAAAAGAAAATTCCACAAACATACTAGGGATGTGAAAAAGCTTGTAATTGGCTAACCATGTAACGACTTGAAATCTCACTGGGTTACAGGTACCCACAGCACAGTTAAGCTGGCTCCTGCCTGCAGCCCCGATTCATACAAGGTAAAAGAAAATACAAACGTGAATTCAGAATGATTGATTCTTTGTTCAACCCAGGCTATGTCTATGATAGAGCCAGCAGCATGAGGTGGCAGCCAGCTCCCCAGGAGCAGGACGGGAGTCTGCATATAACCGTGAACAGTAACTGATGAGCCCAGGCTTATCAGTTAACTGGTTATGCTTTTACATCCCTCCTGCATGCATACATACTAGGGGTGTTAAAATACATTTATGTAAATGTCCACTTCCTCCCTCTTCTCTCCTCTCCCCCGCCCCCCACCTGCCTCTATATTAGAGGCAGCGGGGGTGGAGCTGTGTGTAACAGTGTACCCAGGCTCCTTGGTTAAACAGGTACATGTTCACATCCCGAATACATACATGCATTTTAGTGATGTGTAGTGGGGAAAATAATAGAATTCTGCTTTGATATGTCTCCTGAGTTTATGGACCAAAATTAAATACACTGAGTTATTTTTTGTATGCCTTAGCTATGAGGTCCAAGAATACATACACCTATAAAGCTTCTCTGAGCACCTCTGCCATATGAAGTAAGTGGGAGAAATGTGATCAGATGAAAGAAACTAGTTTGCTGCTTAGCTTTATATCCTGCTCTTTAAACATACTTTCTGTGGCATTTCTTGTCGTGCATAGACGGTAACGAAGCTGAAGATGACACTTTGCATACAAAGAACTATATAAATGCTAAGTGCTCTTCTGATTTTTACCAGCTATTCATATCTGGAGTTGTGGTGGGAAATAGTTGTGGTGATATTTTCATTTCTTGAGAAGTAGCGTTAAAAATAGTTTGCCATTTATTTTAACATTGTTGGGTTCTGATGCATGTTAAGTTTCTTCTGTTGATGGGGCACACATTTTACATGTTCTAGAAGATTGCTAGAGAAGTTATGTGAGGGCCAATGGGCTCTCACATGGCAGTTTCTCACAGGCTGTGGCTTCCAGAATCAGTTATTTAAATAGATAAAAACCAAGTGTGTAAGGTGTGTGGTGTTTTTTTTGTTTTGTTTTATTTTATTTTAGGATTACTGTGGAGAAACTGAAAGTGAGTCTATGGCAAAACATTCTTACTGTAGTACTGCATTAGTCATCAGGATTCAAGATGAGTGTCAGTGTCAGAATAAAATAGTAATGTTATTTAATATAAGCGCAGCAGGTTTGGAGCCAGGTTGACTAATTTCATTCACCTTTGTTGTGCCTACTTCCACACTTGGAATGCTTTTGCTTTGAAGATCATATTCAGCATGAAGCTCACTCTTTAAAATGCACATGCGTTTTACTCCGTATTGCTTTCCTAAAACCTTTCAAATTAGTGAGCTTTGCAGATGATACAGTACTAAAAAATTCTGGTCCAAAACCCTGAGTTAATTAGTGACTTCTCCAATACTTTGGGATAAATTTGCCAGGGTAATACAAATATTGTAACTAAAGTATAATATACTTTGGGAATAGACAGGCACATCAGGTGGGCATCATGCAGTGTTGAAAGGCTGCTTACATAATGCTGCTTGTACTCAAGGGAGATCTTAGAGAAGTATTTCCTTTTTGAACTAACAGTGAATTTTAATTTTGTTCTGCAAAAGAAAGTAAAATGTAGATGTATTTCTTATGCTAGGAAAAGCAAAAGCTACTGATACTATCTAGAAGTTAGTTAGTTTTCTTAGAATAGACTGGCTTCTGACCTGTGTGCTTTCTTCATTAGCTGCCATAGCAACTATAGTCTGGGCTGGAAAATAAATACACTGAACCAAGTCCAACTGAAGATCAGGGCAAGAGCTTTTGATGTAGCCAGAAATGCAGAGTATGCCAGTACAAGGTGATGTACAAATGGGGCTTTAATTTCTACTTTTAACTGTGCTGTTTCCACTGCAGCTCTATGGTGGATCATTATGTCCCACTCTTAGACCAGTGTTAGAGCTGCTCTCATTTAATGTGCCCTGTAGTGGTCACCGAATCAGTGTGATTTTTGTTTTCCGTGCTTTGCCCCTCTTTCTGTAGCTTCACCTGTTTTACCTGGTGTGTTGACACTGAGGAGTATGTGTGATTTATGAATCTGTATATTGGTCTTCTGCCATTGCTAAGCTCATCTTTATGTCAAAGCAGTTGTCTCCTTAAGCCAGACTTAGGACCAAATCATATGGGTGTAAAGTTCAGAATGGCTCTATTTCACCCTTATGATCCAGCACAGGCCCGGGACGTGCATGTGTCAAGTGAAGACGCATGCTAGACATGTCTTTGTTGTGGGATCTCCATGTATATTATCCAAGAGCATAAAGAAACAAGAGAAAAGATAATAACCTGAGCTGTCCCATGTGAACGTAGAAACAGCACACTCTCTCAAATCTCAGCAGGCAGCAAGATTGCCTGCCCTGTGATCAATATCTCTTGAGAAGATTTTGTACTGCATTGTACTTCCACATGGGGAAGAATGCTAAAACTATTCACCTATGCTTTTCCAAAGCACGTCGAGCCCAGTCTTTGACATTCTAAGCTATCGTACACATGTAACACACCGCACCTGCTTACAAGTATTTGCAGTGGGCACCCTAAAAGGGATAAAGAGGAAGTTGATTAGTGCACAAGACACTACTGGAGAAATGCTGCCTGTCCACAGATGTGCAGAATTCCCCTGCCTTGTATAAATTTTGTGCAGGTCTCATGCGCTAGTGGAGTGACAATGATGATCCTGGA
>JANRFK010001605.1:1545531-1559312 GCA_030068395.1 Apalone spinifera | reverse complement strand
TAATCCGGCACCCCATGGGTCCTAAAGGTGCCGGATTATCGGAAGTTTACTGTAGTTTGTGTTGTAAGTTTCCCTGCTAGGGAGACTGTTTTGTGATGTCTCCGTTCAGAGAGACACTTTTAGCAGGAAGAGCAGGGTGTGCGGATATATTCAAATAAATTGTTTCCCCTGGTTTCAGTGACAGCCCTGATGGCCGTGACGACTCTCTCCTATCTTAGATGGTATGAGATAGTTAAAGCACTTCTCAATTAGTGGTAGTAAAAATATTATATCATGGCAGTGCCTAAAGTCGCCAGTCAGGCTTGGATCCCACTGCATGAAGAGCTGTACGAACACAGGAAAAAAGACAATCTGTACCCTGAGGTGCTTGCAATCTGCAGACTCATGCAGACAACAGGTAGGGTAGTGGTTCTGGAACAACGTGTATAGTGGGGGTGCTGAGAGCCAGTGAAGCAAATGGTAAACCTTCTATATTATTGGAACCATTTTAAGCCGAAGGTGCTGCCAAACTTCTAGTTCCAGCACCTTTGTTGGGTAGGGCACAAGGTAGCGCACATGTGAATGAGATGGAGGAGAGAAAAGAGACAGCTTTGTTTGGTGCATGCATTGTATGTGAGGTTTGTGTGTTTTAGGGATCCAGAGGACAGGAGTAAGAGAAGGAAAAAAGAGCTTGAGGAAGAATTGCAGGGAGGGTGTTACTTGGCTTCGGAAGGGGAGAAGGGTCTGCCTTGAAGCATTTCATGAGAGAGATCTACTATTTGGATATACTTATCTATTTGTAGCCACATAAGCCTGATGAGCTCGTGAACATACAAAATCCAGAAGTTCAAAATTACTGTACAACCCAGCAACATAAATTTCTCCAACAAATGTGATACTTTTTATAAGTGAAAGCTAGGTCAAAGCTATGACATGAATAAAGGAGACTTGTATAGAGTAACTGGCTTATTTTGAAGCGAAGAAAAAGGGCTGCTACTCCTTTGAGTATTTTAGGAGCTAAAAGTGTAGAGACAAGGAAGAGGAATCTAAACTGAATGCAGTAATAATTTTGTTGCATTCAGTCATTGAACAATTTACATTTTTTTTCTATTCCACTAGCTGATGCAATAACATACTAGTAATGGCTTTTCTCCTTAAACAAGAATTTGCACAAATTGGCTACCCTAGAGTAAATTCCCATGTAAATTTAGTTTTATAGTCTACATACCAAATACTTTGCATTATATGGAAACAAGAGAATGGATTTTCTTCTTTGCCCACAAATTGGACAGTATAAAAATCTGAGTACCCTTGCTTTTATCAGTTCTTGGCAAAAAAAAAAAAAACCCACACAACCATGAAATACAGAATTTGCTAATAGTGAACTGCTGATTTCTTTAACAGGTGAGCAGATATGATCGTTAAAGGGTATTAAGAACTTTTCAGCATAATCAGCCCTCACTGTTTCTTACTGTGCTGATATTTAAACACAGTATCTTTATCAAATCTGTCAGTCTTGACCACTTTTCAAGGATTTTATGGCAGAGCACTGCAGTAAGATCTCATTACTAAGTCCTAATTAATTTTAATTAATATTGTATATTGCAGAACACTTATTATTACAGTAACATATGAACACATGTGAAAGAGATACTTTGAAGTTAAGTCTTGCTTCTTTTGCTTTGGAAATTTTTTGCTATCTGTTACAAAAAACAGAAAACTTACTTGTAAGTCGGAGCTGGAAGGGGAGAAAACACTATTTAGGTTGTGCTTTTCAGAAGAGCCCCTTATGTATGGTCTTCTCTTGTGTAAGTAGACCCACACAAACTGAGGGCAGCAAGCAAGCAAGAGATAAGGTTTTTTGTTACTTCGTGATATAATTTATCAACTCAGACCTTTTTTCTTGGCCCTTTCACACAGGTAATACTAAAAAGGTAGCTTGTCAAACTTCTGTCGGCTCTTGAAAAGTGAAGATTTTAAATTTGTACTTTACCCCCACACTCCTTTTTCAATTTTTGTGTTTTGTGTTCGGCTTGGGGATTGTTTGGTCAGTTCAGTTTTCATTAGCTAAATTAAAAAATGTTCCAGCTCCTATGATTTTTGACATGCAAATAATTTTAACCTATTTTTCAAAGAACTCAGTCTAAAATGGATTGGATTAGAAATTAAAGTGTTTCACGTTCTGAATGTGTATAGGATCCATTTGGTCTTCTCTTAGTATAATTCTTAAACAGCTCTGCAGTCATAAAATGGGGGCTGGTAGAAGATGGGAAATGACCTTCAACTGTCCACTTTAGAGGTACCAAAACATTTTAAAATGGAAGCAGACAGGGATGTATTGTGAGACTATACAGATGTAGGCAAAATATCAGAAAATATTAGTCTGGTTTAATAATTAACACTTTCTTTTTTGTTATAGGCCATTGAACAAAAAATCAAAGGTAAGTCACTTAAAAGCTTTTTGTATTTTGTGATGTTCTAAGTAGGATTTTTAATTTGTTTGAGTTAAAAGGCTGGTCTGAAACATTTTGATTGTCTGAAAAAACAGGGTCTTTGAAAACATTGAGAGTGCCAATGGTATATTTGGAGATTCAAAAAAAAAGCAGTGGAAAGTTAATAGTTTGGTATATTCCTTCACTTTGGTTTACCGTTTGTTAATTATTTGTATAATATCACTGTACACACACGTTTAACTTTCTCTGCCTCATTTTTCTCTTCTCCTTTCATTAAAAAAAAAAACCCAAAATTGCTTTTTCCTACCAATCCAATCGTATTGTAGTTCATGGGATGCCGTTAATTTGTTTGAGACCGTTCTTCTGAGGCTATATCTACACAGCAGCGTTATTTCAGAATAACTGATGATGATCTGAAATAACAAAGAGCACGTATGCACTGCATGCTGTTATTTCAAAATAATGGCGAGCTGAAGAACTTTTTACTCTAACTCCTATAACTCTCATTTTACGAGGAGTAAGGGAAGTCGAAGGAAGAATGATCTTCCTTCGACTTCCTGCTGTGTAGACAGCGGCAAAATCTGAATTAAGCTATTTCGACTTAAGCTACACAATTGACGTAGCTGAAGTTGCATAGCTTAATTCGAGTTTTGCCCTGCTGTGCAGCCTACACTGAATGTGCTGTTAGTGCAGTCGGACATCAGAGGGGCAGGCACAGTAATTGCCCATCTATCTATGCAATGGCGTGCCACATTCAGCAGTCCCATCTTGATCTAAAGGGTTAGGATGACCACGTCTACGAGTTGGCTCCAAAACAAATTGGGAGCATTGTGATTATTTTGAATATTTGTATATGTATCTCTTTTGATTAATTTCAAGTACTTCCTATAATGTAAAGGAAAATGCCTATCTACTTTGCATAGGCTTAACTTCCTTTTTCACTTTACTTAGGTAGTACTGAGAATGTTCTAATAGTTGGATATTTATGGGCTAACATATGCTAAATCATTATCTTCAGAAGCACTGGGCATTGTTAAATATTAAGCCTTGAGGCACATTTATAGGAATTTCTAACAATGAAATGCTAGCTCGTCATAGCAGCTCAAGATCGGGTGGTGAATTCTCCTGTATATAGGTGCAGCCTCATGTTGCTACCTATTGTGTGCAGCAGTTTCCTCAACCTTAAGTAGGTGAATTGAGTTGACCACTTGCACAGAAAAGCTCAACTTGCACAGAAAAGCAATAGGCTCCTAATACAGTAAGGGGTTGTGAGAGAAGGGAGGGTTTTTCTAATGATCTCCTAGATGTATATGAAAACTGGTCACAGAAATCAAAGGAATAAAAGTATATTTAGGTTCTGAAAAGAGTTCCACTGCTTTGAAGTAAGAAGAACTTCTGCGTTGTGTGGGGGATCGTAATGCACTGGTTCCATTCATTGGCGTTACAAACCTACATGAGGAGACTAATTTCCATAAAACCCAGATCTGCAGCTATCTTGTGCTCCCAGTGCTACTGCTTACAGAATCTGGCTCTTCAGGCTTGACTTCAGTGGGAGTTACAGACTGAGCACTTAATGAAAATGGCAGACATAGAATTATGGAATCAAAGGACTGGAGGGACCCTCGAGAGGTCATTTAATCCAGGGCCCTGCTCTCATGGCAGGACTAAGTATTATCTAGATGGGGGTGGGCAATCATTTTTTGAAGCGAGGCCACTTCAAAAATGTCTGAAGCGGTCACAGGTCATCCCGGAAGGGGCGGGGCCTCAGGCTGAAATGGTGAAGCTTTTAAATAGCCGGAGTTGAAAGGGCTCACATCTTCCCTATAGCTCCCAGGCAACATTGGGGGGGAGGGGTTGAGGAACTGCAGGCCCTTTTCACTCCAGGGCTTGGACTTTAGCAGCCACTGGGAAGGCAAAGCCTTTTAAGTAGAAGCAGTTGAAAGGGCTCGCAGCTCCCAGCCTGCTGCTAATGCATTGCCTGGGAGTCCTTTCAACTGCTTCTATTTAAAGGGCTCGCGGCTTCCAGGCAACGCATTCAGGGCGGGAGCGGCCACGAGCCAGATGGAAAAAGCTTGGTGGGCTAGATCCGGCCCACTGATAGGCTCTTGCCCAGACCCGATCTGGCAGGTAGTTGTGTAACCTGTTCTTGAAAACTTCCAATAAGGGAGATTCCACGCCCTCCCTAGCCAACTACCCTGACAGTTAGGAAGTTCCTAATATCCATCTAAACAGCCCTTCTTCATGCTATTCAAGCCTATCACTACTTGTCCTAGCCTCAGAGGTTAAAAAAAACAGTGTTTCTCCCTCCTCCTTTTATGTACTTGAAAACTGTTATCGTGTCTCCTCTCAGTCTTTTCTTCTCCAGACTAAACAAAGCAAGTGTTTTCAGACTTCCCTCACAGGTCGTATTTTCTAGACCTTTAATCATTGTTGTTGCTCTTCTCTGAATGTTCTCCAATTTGTCCACATCTTTCCTGAAATGTGGCCCCCAGAACTGGACACAACACTCCAGTGGGGGCCTAATCAGCACAGATTAGAGTGAAAAATGTTTATCTTTTGCTTGCATCATTCCTTGCCTAATACATCCCATGATCATGTTTGGTTTTTTTAATTTTTTGCAACACTTACACCATTCACTCCTGTTTAGCTTGTGATCTACTATGACTAGGGCCCTACCAAATTCACAACCATGAAAAACATGTCATGGGCTGTGGGCTTTTATCCTGTACTCTACAGATTTCATAGGGGAGACCAGCGTTTCTCAAATTGGGAATCCTGACCTAAAAGGGAGTTGCGGGGCATCACAAGGTTATTTATGGGGGGTTGCAGTATTGCCACCCTTCTGCACTTCAGAGCTGGGCAGCCAGAGAGCAGTGGTGGTTGGCCAGGTGCTCTGCTCTAAAGGCAACACCGCTTCAGCAGCATTGCAGAAGTAAGGGTGGCAATATCATACCATGCCACACTAACTTCTGCATTGCTGCCTTCAGAGCTGGCTAGCTGAAAAGTGGCGGCTGCAGACTGAGGGCCCAGCTCTGCAAGCAGTTGTGCAGAAAGAAGTGTGATAATATCAAACTATGCCATCCTTCCTTCTGCGCTGCTGCTCGTGGTGGCTTTGCCTTCAGAGCTGGGCTTCTTGCCAGCAGCCACCGGTCCCCAGCTGCCCAGCTCTAAAGGCAGTGCGGAAGTATAGATGGCAATGCCACAGCCTCCCCATCCACAATAACTTTGTGATTCTCCCTCCCCCCCATCCCCCCCCGAAAAAACACACACACTTTTTATGGGTCAGGACCCCTACAATAACACTGACATTTTGGATTTAAATTGCTAAAATCATGACAATTGTGGTTTTTTGTTTGTTTGTTTGTTTGTTTTTTAATCCCATGACCATGCAATTGACCAGACTGGAGTGTGAATTTGGTAGGGCCTTAACTATAACACCCCCTCCCACTATACCTTTCTGCAGTATTCCTTCCTAGGCAGTCCTTTCCCATTTTGTATGTGTGCATCTGATTTGTCCTCATTGAATTTTGTCCTGTTTTCTTCAAACAGTTTCTCCAGTTTGTCCATATCGTTTTGAATTTTATTGCTATCCTCCAAAGCACTTGCATGCATTAATGCTACCCTCCACTCTCAACTTGGTATCGTCTGCAGACTTTGAGAGAGCTGGACCCAGAACTGATCCCTGCAGGACCACACTGGATATGCCTTTCCATTTTGATTGTGTAACCTTGATAACCCTTCTGGGAATGGTTTTCTAAGCAGTTACACATCTATCTTATAGCTCCATCTAGCTTGTATTTCCCTAGTTGATTTATGTGAGAGTCGTGCAAAGTAGTATCAAAAGCCTTACTAAATTCAAGGTGTACCACAACAACCCTTTCCCCTCTATCCACATCCTCAGAGCCCTCTATAGTAAATTAAGATTTCCTCTTAATCTCTTTAAGCTCCCTTTTTCAGACATGCAGTGGATTTACAATTAAATGTCTCAATTACACAATAAGTGATTCTCTTCTCCAATAGCCATTCTTTACATAGCAAGATGCTACTGTAAAATAGATATTCTATTTTAGTGTTTCTCAACCAGTGGTACGAGTACCCTTAGGGGTACTCGAGAGAAGTTGGGGGCTATGTCAACACAACTGAAATTTGGAGAAAACTGAATTTTTGTTTTAAGTTTTACAGTGCTTTTATTATTTTTGAACTTTACACCCAAAAATTTAATCGCCCACCCGGCTATGATTAAGTTGTTTAAACAAATGTGTTGCAATGGTAGAAAAAAATTGTCTGAAAACTGTAGGTACTGGGGGTACTTATACATTTTTATTTTTGGGGTGGGGGTACTTTATAAAGAAAGGTTGGGAAACACTGTTCTGTTTAACCGCCATGCATAGACTTGCCAAAACCTGAGATTTATGAATAGTGCCACTTTTAAAATTCTGCAGTAGTAAATTAAACTAGGAAAGACTGAGGGACAGAGTAGAAAAATGCTAACCATTTTGCTTTATCAAATGGTACTGTCCTTTCTAAATTCACAATTGGCATGTGGCCTTCATCATCCTGAGAAGTGATAGTGATGCCCATAGCTGAGGAAATGAAGACTAGCACAAATTTTGTGAGAATTTGAGGTCATTATATTCATCTTTGAATTGAATTGAAGGAAATATCTGTTTGAAAGATGCAGACATTTTTGTCCTGGTTATATTTTCAACTTTTGTTAGGTAAAATATATTGTGCTTTATTAATGTAAATATCAAACTCTAACTTTAATATATTGCTTTATAGTGAGATATAGTTAAGGAAATAAAAAGTAGAGGGAATTTTAAGATCTGTCAAGTAATACATGTTAACAGTCACTTTTAATAAGCATCAATATAATGGGATTCAGTAGTAGAGCTGTTTCAAACTCTAATTTCCCATGTCAAAATTTGTCACGTGTTATGTGTATCCAATTCACTGTTTCATTATTGTTTTTGTGTGCTTGCATTCAAGATCCAAATTCATAAATATTTTGAGTTTCCATCTTGTTAAACTTCTTAAAATATTATATGGATGGGTTGAAGATAGAATACAAAAGTACAGGATTGCCAAATTATTCATAATGAAGTTCTTTGTTGCAGATAATCATAATAAAATTGTAATAAACCCCTATCATCCTCCAAACTCAGTTGAGACCAGAATGCATTTATGTCTAAGATCATTTCTTGCCCTGGTTTCATATTCATAGTTCCAGAGCACCAGTGCCATAAAACCCTTTTTTTTGGAATGGGATAAAGCAGTTTGACGTTACTGGGATTTTAATCATATCTCCGTTCAAATGAAAATATTGAAACAGTTAAGAGGATACTGTAGATACTTCAGCCATAAATAGCTCTTTGATACATTAGCATGGATGCAAAAAGGTGGTGGTTTGTATATAGCTGGTTTTTATGTTAAACATTTTACCTGCTTTTTTGATTTAAACGTTTTCAGCAATTCAGTAATTCCTAAGAGAAGTCCTCAGAAAAGGACAGTTAGGGTGTGTCTGCACAGCAGGGCTTCACTCAAAATAAGCTATGCAAATTGAACTATGTCAATTGCGTAGCTTATTTCAAAATAGCTTATTTTGAGTTTTGGTGCTGTCTACACAGCACGTATTTCAAAATAGAGCACTCGTCCTCCAACTTCCCTTACTCCTCATACAATGAGGGTTACAGGAATCGAGTAAAAAGTCCTCCAGCTTGACAGTATTTTTACATTGTTGAAATAACTGCCGGCCGTGTAGACACAGACTATGTTCTTTTGAAATAATGCTAGTTATTTTGAATAATATTGCTGAGTAGATGTAGCCTATGAGCATTTAGCTTGAATTATACCACAAAATACCAGTTTCCTAGACTCTTAAGCAAACAAAATACTTTAGTTGTAAGCAGAAATGTATCCACGTGCAGGCCGGTGCTTGTAACTTTAAATGTTTCCTTTCCCTATTGTATTTCAAGATAGATAGGTGGTATTTTCTGAAATAGTTTTACAAATTGTGAAGTTGGGTTAAGGCTGGCATTCCTGCTGTCACTCATACTGTTGAGCATCCAGAGCTTTGCAAACAATAGAAGTTAGATCATGAAAGAAATCTGAATTGAACTTTTTTTCTGTAAATTTCCTTGCTTTGTGGAAGGGCTAGGTGTGAAACTACTGGGTTGTTACAGAACAGGGTAAACTTCAGATCGCCCTGCAATAGAAAATGCCTTTAAAGATACCTGGATATGGAACTGAATTCCTTTACTCGTATTTCTTAGCTTTGAAACATCTGCTCTCTGTGAAACAAAGCTGTCCATGCGCACAGAAGTTTTGTTTTCAGCTTTTATAGCTTCTTTACCTTACTGGAAAACTGTTAAATTAGTTTTTAAAGTGTATTAGTATAAAAAGAAAAAACAAACTGAGCTATGAACACATGCTCTTAAAATTACCCATATAAATGCCACAGTTTACCTTTCTATGGATCTGCAGGGGTTAATGAATTGGCAAACAGTTAGATATTTTCCAGATCAGCTAGCTGAGCCTACAGCTGCGGCCATTTTTCCACAACGAAAATTCTAGCATTACATCTTACGTGTGTCAGCTTGAAAGCCAGACTTCCTCTGTTTGCCCTTCAGCATTCCAGAACTGACAACTCTTTGGGGCATGACATGCAAGGAAAGTGTATTACAGAACATTTTTAAGAGGTCAGCTTAAGCAGTAATAAGAAGAAAAACATTTAAGTGACAGTTTGGTGCTGCTCTTTGTGTGCTTTGGTTGGTGATTTGATCCTTGTAAGCTGATTTTGTTTGAGTGAAACTGTTTTCCATCTGCATGAAAGTTGTTCAAACAGCTGCCATTTTTTTATTGGAGGGGGGGAGTTTGTCACTGGGCCCCTACTCCAGGAGGAGTTGGCAAGCAGTACTCTTGTAGCAGTAAAATGACACCATGCTTCTCCTCCATTTTCTAATGAAATCTGCAGAGTGGGAAAGCAACACAAGTTGGAAGCGTCTTTCTTTGGAATCTCTCTGTAAACTGTTTGTCAGTCGTGCAGACTGTAACTTCAGCTTCCACTGCTTTGTGGGTTTTCAGCAGGTTTGTTGTTTATGAAAATCTCTCTCCTTATGCTCCTTTGTTATCTTGCTGCTGCTTGTCAAGAAAATTAGAAATAATACACTGTAAGTCCATTAATAAAATTGCCTTTAACTTTTAGGCTAATGTAAAACAAAATACTGATGTGTAAAACAATGTTTTACTACTTTTTTAACAATTCTGTTAAACTAGGGAACTAGACTGTAACATTTCTGGGATTTAAAGGGTACTGAAATTTGTAATAGTTATATTGGAAAAATAAAGAGTTTGCTAAAGTGAGATATTAGCAACAGAGCTGATTTAATAATTGAAAAGTTGCTGATAATCAAATATTATTGGTAGAACTAACAAATTGTGAGATTCTACCCTCCCCCCCATCATTTAGTTAAGAAAAATGGTTGTATAGGGCCTGAAGACATCAATAAATAAAGTTGAAAATAACTGAAAACTTTATATTGCATTTTAAAGTATATTTGACTATAGACAGTAGAGAGAACATGGCTCCAACTAAAAATGTTTTACCTGAACATTGATTGTATATTATTGAGTTTGTCACTCTTTAACAAAGCATGACTAATTTTGTTACTGCTTTTATTTACCAAATAAATATATTTCTTGTATGATCTGTATGTAATTTTTTAAATTGTTTAGAAAGTTGTGTTCACACTGTAGCTATTTGGGGTTTATTTGCTAACTGGGATTTCATTTACTAATATGCTTTATCATTTTATAGTTAAGTGAATGATTATACAAGAATTAGTTCAATTGATTTGGTTATTACGATGCACTTACTGTCCTTTAAAGGGATTTAAATAAGGGAAGTTAGGCTTGAATGTTGCTTTGTTGCCGTTCTGTTTGGGAGTAACTTTTCTAAACTCCAGTTCTGTTGCATTGGAATGTCATATGTAAATGACTTCGTTTAATCTGGAAGGAGTAATTCTATTATGGAAGGAGTACCAGGTGAAGTGAAACTATCATAGTATTGAGCACTAGCAAGACATTGTGCTGTTATAAAATAGTCCCTGCTCCAAGGAATTTACAGTTTAAATAGAAAGATGATATTATTCATATACATACAGTGCCAGGTGAGCAAAAAATGGATTTGTCACTAAGCATTTCTTTATAAGTACTTTGATCATGGAGTAATGTTGGTAGGCCGTATGCTGATAGTGTGTGAATTTCCATTTACCGCTGTCAAACAGACTTTCTTAGATCAGGGTTTAAGTGTTTCAATTTTAAAGTCTAAAAGTATGACTGGTTGCATCAAAAGGCATATTGGTAAAATGTAGGTTACTAGAAAGTTAAAGAACAAAAGATTTGTGGGTTGTGAAGTAGTTTGGTATATGAAAGACCAACTCACTTTAAATGTGTGAGTTGCATTAGCAAATAGGCTAAAGTAATATGAAGTTTATTTAATCATTACATAATTAATAATAATACCTCAGTTATTTTTTCCAATGGTAAACCTGGTTTAGAAGTGTAGAGAGGAATATATAACTTTTTTCCTCTATTGCATTATATTACCTTGTATTTCGTTAATGTTAAGATTAAAAGAACAAAGTGAAGAGAATTATCCTAGAAAGGAATAGATGGAAATATGTTCAGCATTTTTGAAGGCATTGTATTGTATTTGTCAAAATTAACTGTATTTGATCATAGGTCATTCATTGAAATATTGTTAGAGGACCTGATTTCAGTAGCTTTCTAAAATAGATAATAGAACTCTTACATCAGCATAATTTAATAGTTAGTCATTTTTTCCAGTTTATCCATTTATCTGATTACTTGTGAATATCTTCCCTCTCCATGTTCGTGTGCATTAAATTGACTTATGTCTTGGCCATTCTTCTACCTAATTCTGTCTTTCTCCATTCATCTGTGAAATAGAGTAGGACTGGGTCACTGCTGTGTCAGTCGAGGACGATGGTGGTACTGTGATGGTGTGCATGTTTGTAATCACCTGAAATAGTGTATCCCTTTCTCTGCTCTTGAAGCTCAAACCAAGGATAATACTCTGGCAGCCCACCAGAGGAGAAGAGATAATGTGCATTCTCCACCTGTCCCTTGTATACAAAATCTTTCTTTGGGCTTGTTCATTTTTTTCCATAGAGTATACACACAAAAAACTGATAACTGCAGTTCTGGGTGCAAAGATGATTTTTTTTGCATGTACGTAAGAGATTTGATCCTGCAGGACACTAACATTTTTTTCAAAAGAACATGTTCTAGTGTGTGCCTTTCTTGAAGTATGTGTACTTTTTACCTAACCATGTTAAAAGTAAGAGTCATAGGTTGAAATTTCTTTGAAACAAAGCAAAGGGAATTGGCTTTCACTTAAGTTTTCTAAGGCAAGACTATTCTATTCACCTGCATTTATACCTGCAAGTGAATGTTAGTGTATGATTTTCATGTTGTGTAATTTTTTCGTTTGACCATTTTGTTCTTGCTTCTAGCATACTAGGGAATTTAGTGAAACTCAAAAAGAAATGGTTTAGGAAATGTTGCTGCAAAGTCAAAAGCCCATGTTGTTGGCATATTAATGTGCAGAGCTACTCTTGAAAGTAAACAAAACTTTTTAGTAATTCAGGCTTAATTTTCATAGGACCCAAACACCCGACACTCTCACACTTAGTAATAGGAATGTCTTACAGTTTCCATTGCAACTTCAGGTCCTGGCTGTTAAGACAATTGCTATGCAGGCATTTTTTATACTATTGTTTAGGCTTTTTCAAAGTTAACTATGCAAATCCCATTCATTTCCAGGAGAGTTGTGGTTAAGTTCTCTAGTCAGCTTTGAAAATTGCAACCTAAATGTTCTTCTCTTCTTACTGAAGAAAAAGTAAACTGAACTAGGGATGTAAGTGACTAATCGAGTAGTCTACTACTCACATTTCCCTACCCTCCTCCCCGCTGCCTCTGTTTCAGAGGCAGCAAGGGAGGTGGGAAGCAGGAGCTGGTGTTGGGGGGAGCTGGCTTAAAGTCCAGATTCCCCCAGTACCGTCTCCACAGTGCTGCCTGCCCCCCTCCATCCCCTGCACTGATGCCCCTCTCAGAGGCAGCAGTACGGGGGGAGGCAGCCAAGAAGCAGCCTCTTCCCACAGCGGGTCTAGGCTGCCTACGTGCGCAACTCCTACTACATTTAAACTGCAGAGCCGCAGTGGGGGTAGCTCGTGGGCCTGGCATGAGCTGGGACAGAGCTTCTTCCCTTATCAACTAATCATGTAGTCGATACAAATTGTATCGACTACATGATCAGCCAGTTACCCTCCTGTGAACATCCTCAACCTGAACACACAGTTGTGATCATAAAGATATATAATGGACTTGAAGATCATGTGTGTTAGTGACAACAGTAGAGTTGGCTTAAACATTGTTTTTAAATTGTGGGTGATCTCTAACTGTAGTTACTGCACAGTATTCCACCGCTTTCGAGTATTTGTGTGCTTTAGCAGTCCAAGACCAAGCAGGTACTCCATCCTGTGCCTTTTTAGGTTTCATTTAATTGGTTTGCATTTCTTCTGGTGTGATGATGCAAACAGAGGTAGCAATGAATGCTATAGTCACCGGTTTATTCACAGTTCAGCTTTCTTGCAAATTCTTTGGCCTCAGTCATGCCTTAAAATGGCCATGCTGTCAAGGTTATGAAAGGTAATTTGGATTTCATTTAAGCTGAATGCTTGGTGTTTCATCCATGGAGGCAGCCAATCATGTCAAATGGCGTTTGGTATTTATGCTATCGCTTTCTACTGACAGTGGACTAGGTGAAGACTAGTACATAGATTTCCCCTTGGCTCTCAGGATTGACAAGACAGGTGAATGTTAACCACTTGTTCTCTTTGTTCAGCTTGCTATGTGCTCTTCTATGTTGACTTCATAAAAAGCCAGACTTTTTTTGAGAAATGTAGCTCTGGTTTAGGTGCTAAAACAGACTTGGACAGAAGTGCTTATCCATTAAAAATGAAGGCTCTTTGTAAGGCATTGTAACAAAAGACTTGAGCTGGGATAATTATGAATTTATTGCCAAACAAACTACTAGTAGTAATACCATGCTAGAAAATAGTGTGTGCATATTACATACATGTTAGTGTATAGTGGAGTAAACAATAACTCACACCCCTATCAGAGGCATCAAAGTAGGAGGAGAGGCTGGAGCCAGTGCCCATGGAGAGCCAGCTTTTAAGACAGCTCCCCAAGATCAGCTGATCCTTTAGCTGCTAGCCTCCACCCCCACCCTGCTGTTGCTGCCTCTAAAAGGCAGCAGCATGG
>JANRFK010001605.1:1500307-1545290 GCA_030068395.1 Apalone spinifera | reverse complement strand
GAGTTGATCTACATGGAAAGCTGGTTTTTAAACTAGCTCCCCTCGCAGGCCAGCTCCCATCTGCCATCCTGCACTGCTGACTCTGATATGGAGGCAGTAGCGTGTGGTGACGGGCGCTCCCTGAGAGTGGGGACAGGAGTGTGCTGGCTGCCAGCCCTGCCCCCGGGGACTATCAAATAATCGTGTAACTGCTAAGATTCTGTATGATTCCACAATTATTGAATTAATCGATATCTAACCTCCTTAGTGCATATAGCAACGCTTAATAGTGGAAACTGGGTTGCAGCTGTAACTGGAAGAAATACTGCCATTCCATAATACTACCCAACTGAAAATATTTGTTTATTTTCTTATGCTCTTTTTGATTTTGAAAATTATTCTACCTGTTGTTAATTTTCTTCATCTTTTTTTTTTGTTTGTTTGTGTGTGGGGGGGGGGTTAGTGCCAGAACAAACAAAGACCAGTGTAAGCCAGCCTCAGCCTGTCACCTCTAACGGCACTTCCACAACAACCAGCACTAATAATAATGCCAAGCGGGCCACAGCCAACAATCAGCAGCAGCAGCAGCCCTTGCCTCGATACCCTCCTCGTGAAGTACCACCACGATTTCGACACCAGGAACAGAAACAGCTGTTGAAGCGAGGTCAGCAATTACCAGTTATAGCTGCCAACCTGGGATCCACTACTAAAGTATTAAACAGCCCATCCGGAGGCAGCACTGTCACAAGTAAACAGCCAGTGACCAACGGAGAAGTGCCGAACAGCAGCAGCAGCAAAAAACAGTCAGGTGAGAGAGGAGGAAGTAACTTGTTCTTGGGGAAGTTAAGTGTTTTATTAGTAACTAGATTAGACAGATTCTAATCAGTAAGTGGGCGAATAGTTCTCTAGGGTCTGTTCATGTTAAGCATTGAGTTTAAAACATAGTCTCCTGTGCCCTGTTTCTTTTAATTGAATCTCTGATCGTTCTCAGATCATCTTGGTTATTGACTATGCAATTTATATGTGGTACAGACATAGAGCTACCTTTGAACTGTGCAGGTGAATATTAATAATCCTCCTTCTAGAGCCCCCTCTTGATCTCAATGGTCAAGGCTTCAACAAGGTCGCTTTAAAGGGATTCCTTTATGTAAAGACTTTGCTTCAAGTCTGTGTGTTAGAGCTATGTCCAGTATCCAGGAATTTGAACAGCATCCTCAAAATAAATGTCTTGTTTCAGATCCAGTGATAGCACCTTGAATTTCTGGGTTTTAAAAAAAGCCATTATTCTGATGTTTAAGGTTTGTTTTGCTAAAGTGATTACACGTGTTCATGTACCTCAAGTATTGTCTCTGCTGACAGAATATCTTGGCCTCTTACAGGATCCTCTACTCTGAAATGTGAGAAGAGAATGACTGCTGTTAATTCAATATTTTCTCCTTTTCATAAGCTTTTTACTTTGATCCCTTTTCATCCTTGTTGGCTGGAAAAACTTATCCTTCAGATGCCTTCACAACAGTGTAATGAAGACGTTCATATGTTGGATGTACAAGGTGTACATTTATAATAGCAACAGCATTAAATGTAGGAACATTTTACAAGGGTCATGTTGGCGTCTCCAACGCTGACAATTTTAAAATCAAAATTGGATCTTTTTCTGAAAGACTTGCCCTAAGAATTAATTCTGAGGAAGTTTTATGGTCTGTTGTACAGGACTTCAGACTAAATGATCTCAATGGTGTCTTCTAACTTTGGAATCTAAGAATACGTTTGCACTTCTAATGAATGGGCTAGGTTATCACTTACTAATCTTGTGTTAGTAAGACACAGGTAGTGTATTCTTCACTGGAAAGAAATAACTCCCGTTTGAGAAATTTGAAATTCCACACTCAGTCATCATCATCTTTGTAAGTGTTTGTGTTTTTATAGCTGCATTTAGTTTTTTGGGAGGCATTTAGCAGTTATGATATAACTGTTTCACCTAACCCATCTAAACTTATCTTAGCCAGGATGGGTAGGAATGGTATCCCTAGCCTCTGTTTGGAAATAGGTGACAGGAGAGGGATCAGGTGAGGATTATCTGTTGTGTTCCCTCCCTCTGGGGCATCTGGTATTGGCCATTGTCAGCAGACAGGACACTGGGCTATATGGACCTTTGGTCTGACCCAGTACGGCTGTTCTTATGTTCTTATCTTAAATAGTACGAATTACAGCCCCCTGGTACGTGGAACTACTGAGGTTGTGATGTAGACTACGCCAGTAACAGCAAAAGGTGATTTTCCTTTTTAAAAGAATTCTTGAGGGAAAACCTGGGTACTTCATTTTGTATCCTTGATCGGATTGATTATCCATTGGCACTCATCACCGAATCTGGACGATAGCAAAATTTAAAATAAAGTCAAATGTATTTCAGTCCAATACTGTACAAATGCATATTCAAGCTAAAATAGTATAGATTGTTACAATGTCAATTAAAATTATTTTGCAAGTTGTTGGAATTTCAGAATTGGAATAATACTCTTCAGTTTTATGTTTGTTACAGAGTGAGCACTGTCTAACCAGGTTAAAAAAAAACCCCTATTTTTAGAGATGATTTTTTTTGTCCGTCTGTCGATGTAGTCATATGGCCTCTGATGTCAAAAATAGATTGTGTAGTGTGTTGAAGAAAATGTTAAGGCAAACTGTTAAAAACCCAGTTACATATGTTGTGCGTATGACATTCCAACACAGTCTTATACATCCTCTTGTTTTTATTCTTATATGATTATAGGAGTCCAAACTGTGGAAAATACTTATTTACGGCTAAGCGGACTCTTCTACTATTTCTGGCTTTGTCGTAATACTGAGCACTTGTTAGTATAACTGAGTAATCTGAGCTAGATCATGGATTTTTTCCTCCAGTAGCGACACAGTAGTGTTATTGTAAAGGTGTGAGCTGCTTTCTATTCTTTGAACGAGACTGTTAAATCTAAGTCACTCCTGGTTCTTTGGTTGTCCAGATGGTCCATAAAAGACCCCATGGGACTTTCTCAGAGAAGAGAACAATCCAGTTATCTTGACCATCCTTCGTTCATCTCTCTAAACAGGCTGCGTGAGCTGTTGCCCCTACACGGTCCCTGCACACCAGAGCCCTTTGCATTGCAGTGTCACAGAACTGCCAAGTGTCAGAATGGGTCTAGTAGCTAATTACCCCCATCTGTGCCGCATGCCTTTTGTGCGACCTAAGGCTTCGTTACTTCCTGTATGAAGTGGAGATACTGTCTAAAAGGATGCAGGTTTCATGTCTGTAAGGTGCTTTGGATCTGATTACAGTAAACAGAATAGTGTAGAACTGCTTTGGAGACCATAGTTTGACTGCCTAAGAGCCACTTGACAGCACCAAGTGACAGCTTCATATCTGAAGAAAAACAGTGCGAATAATCTGCTAATATCCCTGTTGTTTTGCTACTTCCTTCTTCTCCTTCCCCAGTCATGAAAAAGATCTTGGATCCACTCATTAGTACTAGCATCCCATTCCTGAGATTAAAGGTATCAGGAACTTAAGGTGATCCCTTAAATGCCTTCACTTTTAAAAGAACATCTATGTGCTGATGAGCTGTTGAGCAAAGACTTTTGCACTTCCTCAGGAGATGAGAGCTTAATAAAGTCAATAAGAATCTCAGAGCCTTGAGATCCATGCTAATGCGCGTGTTGCTTTCGTCAAGATTTGCCTAAGACTTGTGGAACTGCCTCCTACCAAATGTATCCTGCTTACCCCTTTCCAAAAGGTACAGTAATGTCCCCGTGGTACATTCACTAGCCCAGATGGTAAGACCAATCAAGCAGGCTGAGCTAATATGCAAACCTGTAACCTATTTGAAATAGGAATATGAATGCTTAGACAGTAAGCCTCACCTTTTAATAAGTAAGGCTTACTGGTTCCAGTTAATTGGTAGGGGGCCGGAGCAGCCCCTGTCCATGGTGGCCTTGGCCTGGGCTCTGCTGCCCGCCCGCCCGCCTTCCCCTCCTTCCATCCTCCCCCCGTAGGCAGGGTGGCTCCAACTGCCCAAGCCTCTCCATTAATCGGTTAACAGTTAAACATCATGTTTAACTGGTTAGCCACTTAAATAGGATTTTACATCTCTAATTTGAAAGAGTGTACCATATACCCTGATTGCATGGCTCCAGTAATTGTTCCACAAGGGATGGGTACTGTCCTCAGGATGTAAAGTCCTTTGCATATCTGCATCAGTAGATGTCTAGGCAATGGAGTGAATATCTGCATCCTGCTCTAAGAAGTTAACCTTGTGATGTTCTGAATACGCAACTGCAGAATGAGAATGTGGCCAAGAACAAAAAGCCTCTGATTTACATCAAATTCTGAGTGATTCAGGGGGAAAAGCTGGCAAACTAATTTGTGTATAATGCGCATTTTCTAACGTGTGGTGCACTACGAAAAATCCCTGTAAAACCATAAAAATAAGGGAATTAAAATTAAAGTTAAAAATTCTCTCCCTAACTCCCCTCATTGTATGCAAGTATGGCAAACTGATACAGGGCAGCCCTGCTATAAGTCACCCCACGTTGGTTCTGCACTAGCACTGTTGATGGTTGTGGGAAGTTTTCCTTTTTAAGTCTTCCCATTCCCCGCTCTTCTGTCACACCCAAAAAAAAAATCCAATTTGCGCAAATGGAAGTCAGCCACAGGGGAAAAGTTCCCTGGTTTACATCCTTTTGCTATATGTCCACTTTTTTTGAACGTATAGCAGGGGCGCCCTGTATTCACAAATTAAAATAAATAGAACTTTGTGTGTGTCCTCTTAGCATTTTAAGCTGAGGTTGGACTGGAGCTGTCAGATTTTTGAATCTTGGCTCTATATGTCAGTCAGATGTCCAGTATCTGAATGCAGGCTTTTTGCAAGTTATTCCTAAGAACAAATTTACTGTAAAGGCCAGGGAAGGCAGGTTAACTATTTATGCTAATATTGATTTTCCTGGCCAATGCTGGCTGGTCGTAAGTCTTCTTGACTGGACATCCTTCCTAATATTTATGTGAAATAAAAAGTGGCTTATTACTTGTGTTCCTTATGGACCCCCACACCTCTATTTTGAAAAGTAGTCTGTTCTGTTTAAAGGTGAAGCTTAGTTTGGGAAGCTCCACATGTAGATGTTCTCTCAGAGTACAAATATAATATAGGGTAAATGTTTTCTCCCTTGAGGATTAAAATCTTCCTAATGTAGCTCACCTATGGAACGCTCTTGAGGCCGAGACCCTAGGAAATACTGTCTGAGAATGTATCCACCCTGTTTGTAAATCATGTGAGGTAGATAGATGAATTTATTCTGACTTTCTTTCTGCTATGGCAACCCAGTCTTCTATCTGGATCCTGCAATCTTCATTAATTTGTAATGTAAACCTGAATGTTAAGGAGTTACCAGGCCACCAAATGCTTGCTGGAGTGAGCTGTATAGATGGCTGTTACAAATAATTGTTTAAAACTGCAAGGTACATTAGGAGACACCTTCCTGATTAGTGCGAAGGATTGGAAGCCATCAGGATCTTGGCTCTAATCCAGGATGAGTTATTTTTAAAGAGTAAGGCAGAAGCAAGAGGGATTTGAAATAGTTACACTATTTGATTGCATACATTGCCAATAGTAAACATTAATCTGTTGCATGAGGCAGAAGCAAGAAACACTTGTATATCGTGTTCAGAAATTTGCCTTAGGCCAGGTGTACACTAGACCCGGAAGGCCAGTTAAAGGTACGCAACTCCAGGTAAGTAAATAACATAGCTGGAGTCGGCATACCTTAAGCTGAGCTTGGTGCTGTCTTTACAGTGGGAGGTCGATGAGAGCAAACACTCCCGTCGGCTTCCCTTACTTCTCTCAACTACCAGGAGTACCAGCACCAACTAGACTGCCCTCAGCATTTGATTTAGCAGGTCATAATTAGTCCCGCTGAATTGAGCACCAGAAGATCAATGTCTGGCATGTAAGTGTGGACATGGTGTGAGTCTGTCTATCCAAAACAAACTTGGCTAGGTACTATGGTTATATTATTATAATTGTATTATAAATAAACTAAGAAGCAAAACATGAGCAGATATAGGAGAAGGGCTTTCAGATGAAGAATAAATCGCACTGTCCAAGGAGTTTTATGATGACTAGCTTAATAGTGAGATTGGGAATGTGCCAGGGCAGTGATTCTCAATCAGGGGTACATGTACCTGTGGGGGTATGCAGAGATCTTTTAGTGGGTATATCCGCTTATCTAGAGATTTGCCTAGTTTTAGAACAGGCTACACAAAAAGCACTAGCAAAGTCAATAGAAAGCAAAATTTCATACTTGCACGATGAGAAAGTAAACATTTTTTCAGTAATAGTGTACACTTGTATTTTTATGTCTGATTTTGTAAGCAAGTCATTTATAAGTCAAGTGAAACTGGGGATACACAAGATAAATAAGACTCCTGAAAGGGATCCAGTAGTCTGGAAAGATTGCCCTTCAGCTCAGTGGTACTCCGTATTCACATGCTGTGATTCTCAAAGTCTCATGAGCTTAAAAGAGGCAAGTTTATGGTAGCTTTGTGTTAATGGTAAAAATTATCTATCTAACAAGTCCAGTTAATTTTTTTATAGGTCAGGAATTTTTTTAGACTAGTTATACTTTATGACAGATTTTTTTTATTTTTAAAAACAAAACTTCCAAGTTTATAGAAATCAAGTAGGAATGGAAACAGAGCAAAAATGAAAGGCAAAATTATAAATGCAGAATTGTTGCATATGCAGGGCTGATTGGGCAGGATATTGGTAAAAAATTGAAGTTTTGTGTATCATATATATTTGCATTTATTGCTGCTTCTAGATCTATTTGAGACCATTCATAATTTGCAGCTACTAACATTAGCTAATGAAAATGGACTGCCCTTTTGACAGAAAAAACTTCTCATCCTGAGAAAGGAAGCTAATAAACTGGTTCTAAAGTAATTGAGTGTTTTATGGAATAATCCCAAAGGAATACTTTAATTCAATAACAATTCTGTAATTTTTTGCTTTTTCATAGGCATGCCTCCCATTCGGGACTTGGTCAGCCATTCCCCTAACCAGTCAGGTGATGCATACCTATTTCAGTCTCATGTTTGTTGTGCATTACATGTATGTTTATAAGAGTTACATATTTCAGTAACTACTTGCACAATTATCTGTTTTGCTTCTTGGTTGTGTTTTGGAAGCTTGACTGTTAATGTGCATGACTGACTTAAATGCTTACGTTTGTTTATGCACTTATATACTACAATTAGGTTATGACTTCTTTATATATAAAAATTTTAATAATTTTCTGGGGCAAGGTTCTGGACCATACTAATAGGTTCCAATGCACAGTTAAGTGCTGTATATGATAAATAATTTCAGCTATTTATAATACTGTATTATATACAATATAATATTCAGTATGTATCTATAGTAATATGAAATTTCAGGGGTTTTCTGATTTGTTCCTTTAGCTAACACAAAACCAATAAATTTTTCCCTCAGCAATATCCACATAAAATGTTCAAAAACATTCATAAACAAACTGTCTCTCTGTATTTTTTGGCGACTTTCGCATGCCTGGTACCTCTGAAGGTTTCATCAGCCTTCAGTGTTATAGCTTTTAACTGTTTTTCCATCTGAGAATTTTAGATCTGATTTTCTCTTTGGGCTAGTCAATCAGAGTTATAAATAATACAGTGTACCGCTCCTTTTAAGGTTCATGCACAGTACTTAAGAACAGACTTTTGCTGAACAATATTTGGTACTTGACAGAATCATAGAATGAGCTGTTGCCAGCAAATAGTTATAGGCCAGGGGTTCTCAAACTTGATCTCCCTGGGACCCCTTTTTGACAACAAAAATTGCCACACAAGCCCAGGAGGGGGGACTGAAGTCTGATCCTGCTGACGTCCTATTATCCAGTGTGGGGGGAGACAAAGCTGGAGCCCCACTACTGCGGGCGGGAACAGGGACATAAGCCCCAAGGCAGGGGACCTGTAATTTGAGGCCCAAGGGCTTTGGCTTCAGCCCCTTTTAGCAGGTCTCAGGCTTCAGCTCTGGGCACCAGCAAGTCTAAGCCAGTCCTGGCAACCCCATAAAACAGGGTCCCGAGCCACTGTCAGCTGGACATTTTAGCTTGTGCTCAATTATGTTAGCAGTTGAGTAACTGGCAGTGCTGGTATTTTGGTTCATATTTTATGTTGAGATTGGCTCATGCTAGTGTAGAAAGAGTAGAACACTGACCAGGCTGTTGTCTTCCATTGAAATAGTAAAATGAGGTCCTTAGCAGCCTTGTGCATTGTAATGTGGGAGGAAAAGATCCTACTGTAAAAGAAGATGATATTGGTGTTCGAATCATAATCTTTCTCTGACCAAAACAAGCTCTCGCACTTAAGGCCATGGGTTGCTGGAGTACATTGTAGCCATTTGTTTCCTTACCGCTAATGGCATTGCCCTCATTTTACTCATTACATTGTAATACCTCCAGAATGAAACATTTTATAATAATCTTTGCTTATTCCGATCATTTATTTTTATACTTGTTAATAAATTTTCATAGCCAGAACTTTTGTAATTATGTGAGCAATATCATAATATGGGGAAATCACAGCTCCAAAATGTTCTTATTTACATGAACTCTTGAAAATCTTCACTGCAAGTCCTTTGAATCTCAGCAGTTGAAGATAATCTTTTTTTAAGCAAATTGACTTTTATATTTGTGACGGGGACGGTCACAGAGGACCCTTGGGGAGCTTTCCAGAGCATTGACAAGGCCACTGCCACTCACCTTCCTACTCCATAGTCTCCCCCAGCCAAGGCACAGAGCTGAGATCACTGCATCCCTGAGAAGCAATACGGACACTAAAACCCTTCAGGTCAAAGGAAAATGCAGTTTGGGCCCATCTTCCCAGGACACCACTCCCCAAATGGGATCAGAACCCCAAAGGAATTATTTGGGTAAGCCCCCTTTAACAATGAAAGGGGGGATGTGCACACTGATTGCCCCCTCTCCCCCCAGTGAGAATTATTTACATTGGGGTTGATAGAAAATAAGTGATTTTATTAAGTACAAGCAGTAGGATTTAAGTGGTAATAAGTGAGAACAAGCAGAACAAAGTAGATTACAAACTCAAAATAACAGAAAACACTTTGCTAATTCTACACTGAAACCTCAGTACAAACTTATTACAAACTCACTCTAAAACTGTTTCTTTTCCAGCTAAGCCTTCCAAACCAGGGCTACTCCTCACCCTGGGGTCTTTGGTTCCTTCCCTTGGGTGTGCTCGGCCAACCTGCTAGTTTCCTATTGTTTTAAAGATTCCCACTTTTGCCTGAGAAGTTACCTGTGTAGTCCCTACCAGTTAGGGAGGTCATATGACTTCCTACAACCAGCCACTGCTAAGACTTAAGGAGTTGCCCAGACACTGAGGCATCCCAAGCATTGGAAACACCCTTGATGGCTTTCCTTTGCACATTTAAAGCCATAAAACATTCCACACTCCATGTGTCTAATTTTACACACAAGAATGGTACATACACCAAAATAAGATACACAGATCCAGCGGACTAAGACATGAAGATTGGTAGGTTACATGAAGCAATTTGTCCAAAGCATCTTTGAGTAACATATTATTTGTGTCCATAAGTCTATTTCATAAAGTATGGGGAGGGGATATGTCATAACCATTTCTACTCCTTTCTTGCTGTTTAAAAATACAGTATAACTGGTGCATAATGTTGCAATTTCTACTTTTGGTATGTAGTTGACTATTAATTCTCAAGATTATATAAAATAAATTGTAGATAGACATGTTATAAAGAAATTTTAAGGTTATTAGTCTGTCTCTTACCCTGTTCTCATCATCAAGTAGTACCAAACTCTGCACTGTATCAAGGAGCACAACTTTGAATGTTGACTTTCAGTACAGAAGTATATTTTATGTTTACTGGTGAGGTATATTTTTTTCTGAGCAACCTAGAAAACCTTTTTTGTGTAGAGTGCCCTTGTTAGTTTTGCTGTGATTATTTTGGCTGAATTTCACATCTGAGTAGAATAGAAAGAAAACAATCGTTCATGTCGTAAAGTCATTGCCTTTCAAAATGTTTTGCAAGATTTCAATGAAATAAGGCCATTCAATTCTTTGTAGAAGCATTTTCAGTGATGCATTCAGTGACACAAATGTTGGCAGAGAGAGGCAGGAAAAAGCTCTTTGCTTTGGCAGTCTTTTTAAACTTAAGGATTTTATTTTTTTTTTAATTAAAAATCTGGCCCAGCATTTATGCTTCAATTGTATATCAGTCTTTAAGGCATATGTCAGAGAAACATGAAAAGCTCATAAGTAATGTCAATATTTTAAGATGTAACCATTTTTCTAAATGCCATTTTCAAAAATACAATACAAAATTCCTTGCAGAGGAGATATTATTAATAGAGTATAGACTAAAGCTTTATTTATCAGTGTTAGTTAAAATATTTGGAGGATGTTCAACTAATTTTTCAGATTAGATGCAATGTGTTACTGCCTACAAATTGATGCTTGAACTAGACGTTCGCTAGCGAAAGTGAATGTACATCACTTTGCTTTAATTGTTCCCCTGCTCAATTCTTATTGCTTATTTACATTGTAAATTCTTTGAGGCTGGGTCATGTCTTCGTGTCTGACTGTAAAGTGCCTTGGTCACTGTTCATGTTATAAACAGGCTAAATAACAATCTTGGAAGCTTGACACTTGCTCATCTAAGACAGATTTGTCTGACTTATCTTGTGTCCCTTTTTAAAGTCAAATACACATTAGAAAATGCACTAGTTGTCCGTGTTCATCCACAAACACTGTTTTCCATAACTCCTGTCTAAAGAAGAACCTATTTATCCAACTGGCGTGTGCAATTCCACTGTACAAATATTCATGTTTAGCTTATAAATTTTTGCATGCTAATTAACATCTACCCAGGTAGATAACATTATCAAGTGTTTGAATATTCAGAAACAAAGGCATTAACTGTGTTAGCGTAAAAGAAAATGGTGTGCAGTTTATTTGGTAAATCCTGAATGTCTTACTATGGTGAATAGTCCTTTTTGTCCAGGTATTAAAAAAAATAATATGTCTCCCCCCTCTCCCCCCGATAGAACTTATTAAACCAGTAATCTACCTGACAGTTTTCCCTCATATTCTATTAGGTGTTGGTATTTAACTTCCTACTGTAGGTCAAAGGTTACATGTTTTTATGGTACTGTATTTCCAAATAACTGTCTGTCTGTATTTTAGTTTTTCATATACTTACTGCAAACTTTACAAAATAGAATATTTGATGTGAGGGAAGCACTGTTGCTCAAATCATTGATTTGATGGAAGAAAAAAGAATTCAAGTCTCTGCAATAATATTAAAAACTCAGGATGGCACAGCGTGTGTCAAAATGCACACATTTGGGCATGCTATTCTGTCTTTGGAAGCAGCCTGAATCTGAGACTTTCCATTAAAGTTCAAAACCTTGTTCTGCATGTAGCCAATTGTGACACATTTATAAGAATTTCTTCTTGATTCCTACATCTGATTTGCTTATAACCTTAAAGAGAAAATGTTTTAATTTGTGCAGGTACCGATTCAGCCACACTACTTGATTTACACTCCTGTACTTGAGAATTCCATCAGCTTTCACTATGTTCCTCAGACTTGTGAATATCACAAGAGAGTTCCCCTCTTGCTGTTCATTCCGTGGAATGTAGTGTTAATTTTTTCAGTCTTCTATGGAATTGAACTTTGCCACTAAGCCATTTCCTTTTAAATCTCACCTTGACCTTCCTTTTTCTTTGAAGTGACTTCCTGTAAGCTACTTTCTTCTTGTACATACGGAGAATGATGTACAAAAGTAAATATCTTGAATAGCCTGTCACTGAAGATACATTATTCAATGTCTTTTAATGGTGTTTCTTTCATTACTTCCTCTCTTGGCTATGGTTGTGTAGTAGTCTGTTGTACTAGGTCAATTTAACTTCCTGTGATATACAGCATCCTCCCTTTCAGAATATCACTTTCAGGCTTTAACAATTGTTTTGATTTTTGATTTGCCGTGCCCCTTTCATAAAATATTCTATACAAGGGAAATATAATATTTAAAACCACAAATTGTACTGGCAATCCAAACTGTAGTTTTGTTACGGATGTCATATTTTGTTTCATACTTCAAATATATTACAGGTGACCCCCAACTTATGACCCCCTCCCCCCCGCACATTTACAACCGCCCTATTCCGGCCGCCGCCTCCATCCGGCACAGCCCCTAGCTGGCTCTGCGAGCAGCTCGCTCCACATCACCTCCACCAGCACAGCCCCTAGCTGGATCTGGGCCCAGCACACTACAACTCCCAGGAGGCAAAACGGGCCAGGAACGGAACTCTCATTTTATCACTGCGCCTATGGGAAATAAGGGTTCAACTTACGACAGTTCTCCAGGAACCAATTAGGTCGTAAGTGCAGGGGTCACTTGTAATAATTTTTCCACGCCCTTGCTAAGTGTTCTGCTAGCAATTGATACATTAATAATGTCTTCATAATGTCCAGTAATAAATGTTAGCGTAATCTATGGAATACCTCTGATTTTTGAATTGCCTAACTTGTTTTATACAGTAGAACCTCTGTTACGAACACATGGGGAATGGAGTTTGTTCATAACAGAGTTATGAACAATTCACAGAACAATTCACAGAACAATTCACAGAACAATTCACAGAACAAAACTTTTTGGGTTCTTTCAAAACTTTACAACTGAACATTGACTTAATACAACTCTGGAACTTTATGTGGGGAAAAAATGCAGCTTTTAACTATCTTAACAAGCACAGAAAGAGTTCCTGTACCTTCTCAAATCTTTAACTTTCTCTTTATTTTTAATAGTTAAATAAATTACTGTACTGTGTGTGTATAATATGTATAAATGTACCTTTTGGATCTCGACTGCTACCTGGTTGCATACTTCCGGTTCCAAATGAGGTGTGCAGTTGACTGATTGGTTTGTAACTCTGGTGCTCGTATTTCTGAGGTTCTACTATATTTTTCTTTTGTGTTTAAACTAAAGTAAGTTTCTTGAATTTATAGAACAACTTGTTTTGTTTTTCCTTTTTAGATCTGAACCACAGTGGTCTAGGATCCCATTATGAAAATTCTCATTGGGGGCCAGTCTCTTCAAATAGTGACTCCAGCACAAACTGGGATAAAGTTATCGTAGATGGTTCTGACAAAGAAGCATGGCCATCAATCACAGGCAGTGACCCAGAGTTGGCTTCAGAATGTATGGACACTGACTCCGCCTCTAGTTCTGGGTCAGAGAGAAATCTTGTTATAATGGCTTCAGGGAGCACAGGTGGTGAAAACGATAGCATTCGGAATGGCATTGGACATGGTTCTCAAAATAAGTTTGTGGTTGGTAGCAACAGCAATAATGTGGGCAATGGAAGTATTAATGGGCCATGGGGTTTATCCCATGGGACTGTAATAAGCACATGTCAAGTTTCTGTGGATGCTCCTGACAGCAAATCTGAAAGTAGCAACAATCGAATGAATGCTTGGGGCACCATAAACTCTTCATCAAATGGAGGGTTAAATCCAAGCACTTTGAATTCCAATGGCAACCATGGTGCCTGGCCCGTGTTGGAGAGCAATGGACATGCCCTGAAAGGGTCTGGAGGGAGTGGTAATGCTGGCACAAATACTCAGTGCAGTACCATAGGTCAGAAGTCTAACAATCAGAGTATTAACTCGAAGGTGGGTGGTTCAGCCCATGGTTCCTGGGCAAGCCTTCCGGAACATTGTGATTCTGAAGTGAATGGTACAAGGAAGGTTTCATTCAGTGGGCAACCTCAAAACCTTAACACTGAAATGAATGGACCAAATAACACTACTAACTTTATGACCTCTAGTTTACCAAACTCTGCTGGTTCAGTACAGATTAATGAACTGCCTAATAATACAGGGCCTGGGGCCTGGCGTGTGAGCACAATGAATCATTCTCAGATTCAGGCCTCTCCAGTTACAAATGGCACTTCCATGTCTCATCTTAGCAATGGTGAGGCAAAAAATGGTGGGGCTTATGGTACTACGTGGGCTGCCTATGGTTCTAATTACTCTGGAGACAAATGTTCAGGCCCAAACAGCCAAGCTAATAATGACACTGTGAATGCAACTCTAACGCAGCCTGGCATCAGTGGGCCTGGCAGCACTAACTTTCAAATCAGTGGGAATAAAGAAGGAGGGGTCTGGGAGGGAGGGCCTGTCAACTCCCAAAATATGCCATGGGGAGGCACGAATGGTGCGAGTTCCGGAGGAAGTCGAAGAGGATGGGGCAACCCTGCACAAAACACTGGCACTAGCATTTCAAATAGGGAATGGAATAAACTGCCTAGCAATCAGCATTCCAATGAAAGTGTGAATGGAACTAGTAGCAAGTTTACAAATGGATGGCAATCGGCTGAAGGGGGTGAGCTTAATGGCCAGAATTCTGCTGCCTCTCAGATAACTGAGCAGAACAATGTGTGGGCCAAAGCAGGTACTGGGGATAGCGAGGGGTGTACAGAGAGCGCTGGATGCCAGGATGAGAAAGTATCTGCCGAAGGACAGAACCGAGAGAGACGAAAAGTTGACCAGCATGCATTACTCCAAAGTATAGTGAGCAGAACTGACTTAGATCCACGTGTCCTCTCCAACTCTGGTTGGGGACAGACTCCAATCAAACAAAACACTGCCTGGGATACTGAAATATCACCACGAGGTGAAAGAAAGACTGACAATGGGACAGAGGCCTGGGGAAGCTGTGTGACACAGACTTCCAGCTCAGGGGGATGTGTAGAGAGACCTAGCCCTAATGTTAATGATACCTCATCTGTATCAGGGTGGGGAGATCCAAAGTCTGCTACAAGGTGGGGAGACTCCAAAGGCTCAAACAGCCAAGGGGGGTGGGAAGAGGATTCTGCTGCTACAGTCATGGTCAAGAGCAATCAAATATGGGTAAGTGGCAAAGAGGACAAGTCGTCTTGGAATGAGGCACAGAAGATCAAACAGGGATGGGTAGACGGACAGAAAGCCAGCCAAGGTTGGGCAGTTTCTGCCAATGACAGCTGGGGGGAGAATTCAAGAAGCAACCATTGGGGTGAGGCTAAGACATCTAGTTCAGGAGGTAGTGACAGTGACAGATCAGTGTCTGGTTGGAATGAGTCTGGTAAATCAAATTCTGTGACTTGGGGAGGTGGTAATACTAACCCAAATAATCCTTCAGGATGGGATGAGCCTGCAAAGTCTAATCAGAACCAGGGCTGGGGAGAACCTCCCAAATCAAATCCGCCTCAAGGTTGGGGCGATTCGTCAAAGCCAGCCAGCTCCCCAGACTGGAACAAGCATCGAGAAGTTGGATCTTGGGGAGCACCATCTGCCACAAACAAACCACCGGGTTCTGGGTGGTTAGGTGGACCAATGCCGAGTCCAGCAAAGGAAGAGGAACCCACAGGCTGGGAGGAGCCATCCCCGGAATCAATACGCCGTAAAATGGAAATTGATGATGGAACTTCTGCTTGGGGGGATCCAAGCAAATACAACTACAAAAATGTGAATATGTGGAATAAAAATGTCCCAAGCAGTAGCAGCAGTTCAGACCAGCAAGCACAGGTACATCAGCAGCTACTGCCTTCAAGTGCCATGTCCAGCAAGGAAAGCAGGAATGGTTCTGGTAAGACTGCGTTTTACCTCCGCTGTGTTTTCCTGGGCACTTACCAAACACTTCTCTGGACTTGGGGAAGTGTCTAGTTTCAACCAAAGGCGGGGAATGATTTTGTCAGATGACACCAGTGCAAATGGGTTGCTTGAATTTTATTTTCAGGAATCTTTCTGAAATTTGAAACGTGTTCTTGTGCAGTGTAGTTAGGGTGAGACGACGACTCCTCGGAGAGGAATTTAAAAAAAAAAAAAAGCAACATCAAGTAAGGGAAGCGCTTCTGCTTTGCATGTCGCTCCAGATTTTAATTAATTTCAGCAGCGACATTAACATGAAGCCCCTGTTGCGAACAGAGCAGTGTTAAGAGCTGTCTGCAAGGTACGATGCAGACTCAGGCTTTCACCTGAGTCCTTGATGCAGAATTTCTGTTGCTAACAGAGGTATTGTGATAGCAGGTTTGGGCTTCAGAAAAAAGGGTCTGACCTTAATAGACTGGGGAGAAGGTTGGTTGAGCTTCCATAGTGTAATATCAAAGAAGGTATTTGCCTTCTAGTAGTTTTCTATTGCAATTGAATCCTATCCAGAAGAGGAGTGACTTCAGTCTGTTGTAGTTTAGATATACAGTGTCGTCTTATTTGAAAAATCTCTCTAATCCAAAGGTAATGTCTTCGTGTATGGAACTGGTGTTTTGTGAGATTCTCTCCTCATCATGATGAATCTTACAGTTGTGACATTTAAAATGTGTGTTTTTGTTGCTTTTAGTTATTTGTGCTTTATTATATTTTGACTATAAAGAACCCTTCAGTATTTTACACAATGTTTTAAGACTTGTTAAACTCACCAATAACTCCTGCTGCTTTAAAAAGGTTGGGGAGAGCCTTCTACTCCTGCCACTACTGTAGATAATGGAACGTCAGCGTGGGGTAAACCCATGGATACTGGTACTAGCTGGGGAGAACCCATCAGTGATGCAGCAGGCACCTCTGGCTGGGGAAATGCTTCTGTTGGTCAGCAGGCTTCAAGTAAACCTGGTATGTGCTTTTGTACCTTCTTAGAGTGTGCACTGGTGAGGGGTAAAATAGTGACCAAGAAGTTTGATTGTGAATTCAGATACAGCAGGCTTGTATTTTGACATGCACGTAAATGTAAAAGGTAGCTGTACTCTCTGCAAACTTTCTAGTGACTTTTTCAGATACTGAAGATAAAATCTGTTTTCATTAGTGTTGTTAGTAACAATGGGAAATAAGCTTTTAAAAAAAAAAAAAAACTAGTGACGCAAGTTAAAACAATGCCATTGGTTGATTTCTTTTTCTGTTGCCTTTGATCTTCCTGGATTCACAAGATTATGGCAGACTATCAGGTTTGTCACAATTAAAATGATTTTACATATAAGTTGGCTATAGGTTGGTAACCTTAAAAGGCATTTGCATTAAACGGCGTTCATAATTGGAAAATCTTTATACCCAGGGCCTAAATCTATGCAAGAGGGTTGGTGTGGTGATGATCTGTCATTGCCAGGGAGTCGTCAGACTAGCTGGGAGGAAGATGATGATGTAGAGATTGGAATGTGGAACAGCAGTTCATCCCAAGAAATTAATCCATCTTTGAATTGGCCACCGTACATGAAAAAAATGCCTACAAAGGTAATTATGATGTTGAGAGCTGAGGCTGGAATTTAAGAACGCGAGAAGTCTGAGGGACAGAAAAGGGATAGAATTCCTAAAAGCCTCTGAACAGGGACTACTTTGTGAGTAAGTGTAGATGTGGGTGAGGGAGATGTTTGGGGTTTCTTGTATTGCAATAGCTTCTGAATGCCCCACTAAGGACTTCATTGAACTCTGTGTTGTAGTTTTATATAGGAAGACTTTAACTCCTTGTTTACAATTTCATTTAATCCTTTCTTATAATCTAATGGAAGTGCTAGTGACTTTCAAGGATTGCAGTAATCCCTTTTATTTTTCAGGGAACAATGAAAGGTGGAAATAAACAAGACGAAACATGGATAAATCCATTCATTAAGCAATTCACAAATCTCAGTTTTTCAGTAAGTATGGTATGTTGGTCAGGCTTGATAAATAGCCTTATTTCAATTAATTCATTTTCAGATTAACTCCTTTTTTTATTTGTTTCCTTTCTTTTACTATTCACATGGTCAATATAAACACCCATTGAAAAAATTCTTGTGAACATTACTGAGTTTTAATTTTAGTAGCATGTACCAGATTGTCAATATCTTTGTGATCTGAAGGCAACTATCGTCATCTATACAGGGGATGGAAAATAGGGGGGAGGAGGGAAGCTTGCAAAATTACACTTTTTGTCAAAGGTTTGACAACTTTTTCTTGAAAGGTTGAATTTAAATATTGTATTTGGATCGCCTTTGTTTTAATTCTTAAAGTTCTTATTAAACTGATTCATTTTATTACTTCAGAGAGAATCACCAGAAGAAACCATACCGAGCAATAAGATGGACATGTCTGGAGGTAAGCATAAGGGAAGTTAGTCTTGCATTTAACTATCAAATCTGTATTCCATGTCCTTTTTTAAAATTTTGTTTACATCCTCTCGAGTTATTAAAAGAATAAAATTCTCATTCTCCTAAAGAAACAAAGGTTCTGATTGTTAATGCTTGCACACATGAGAAACTTGGTGTACATAAGAAGTCCCATTGATGGCAATGACTTTACTCATAAGTAAAGTTAAGCAAGAACATAAGTGTTGATTTGATGGGAGCCTAAGTATGAACTTAAAACTGTCTCAGCCTTCTCAACAGCCTGTTTGCTACTGAAAACAAAGGTTGCTGATACATTATTAATCACTAATGCATTTAGTTTCTTAGAAATACATAAATGTACTGTTCAAAGAGGGTTCATTATTATAACAGAGAATCTTACATGTTAAGAATATTTTGGAAGTATGTGCCTTTGCTATAACCTCTCATTAGTGACAGATTGTGGAGCTGGTCTAGTCACAGTAAGCTTGAATGGTTTTTCTAGCAAATAAGCATAGTAGAATTACTTTGAATAGTAGTGAAAATGGAAGGTGTGCAGTAGAAGTGCCCTGTGGTGGGAAAAATACAGTATTTGCTGCAGGCAGTTACAAGACGACAGTTCTGTGACTGCATCAAAGATGAGCAGGATTTGTTCTGAATTGCACCTTGCACCTCATTTTGATCCTTATTCTAGATTATGTAAAACAAAATGGTAAACAAATATTTTCATTAAGATCATTGTGTTTAGTCACTTCATGCTTTATCATTGAGATGTAAGTTTCCCTGCACAGTGTAGTAGGAGATAGAGAACTAAACTGAATAGCTCATTTGTGTTGAACAAGGTAAAAGGCGAAATGTAAACAAAAATCTACGCCATACGCAGAAGTAGTCAAAGTTAACAGTGTTGGGACTCTGTAGCGAAGGGATAGAAAATATCCTAGTACCTCTATGTAAATGCATGGTACACCTATATCTTGAATACTGCGTGCAGATCTGGTCACCCCATCTTTAAAAAAGTACATTGGTATTGGAAAAGGCACAGGAAAGGGCAACCAAAATGATTAGGGGTAGGGTTCCCTTTAAGCTGCGCAGCAGCACAGTCCTGCAGCTGCTTAATCAGCCCTGCCCAGCCAGGTAGCTGTGTGCATGGAGCCCTGGGCCCTTGGCTGGGCGGGGCTGATTAAGCAGCTGCATGCTGTGCTGCAGCACAGCTTAGAGGGAACCAGCTTCCATACATGGTGAGATTAATAAGACTGGGACTTGGATTAATAAAACTGTTTGGAAAAGAGATGACTAAGAGGGTGGGGGGGGGGGTATGAGAGCGGTCTATGCTATCGTGCCTGGTGTGGAGAAAGTAAATAGGAAGTGTTATTTATGCCTCCTAGGGGTGTGAATAGGCAGCAAATGGAATACAATCATAAGGAAGTATTTTTGTACACCAAGCACAGTCCATGCGTTGCCAGGGGATGTTGTGAAGGCCAAGACTATAACTGGGTTCAGAAAAGAACTAGACAAGTTCATGGCAGATCAGTCCGTCAGTGGCCATTAGCCAGGGTGGGCAGGAATGGTGTCCCCAACCTCCCTGTGCCAGAAGCTGGGAATGGGTGATGGGGCAAGGATCACTGGATGATCGATCCCCTGTTCTGTTCACTCCCTTGGGGGCACCTGGCACTGGCCACTGTCGGAACACAGGAGGTTGGGCTAGATGGACCTTTGGTCTGACCCACTGTCCTTTCATTTTGAAAAGTAAATTAGATTTTTTTTCTGTTTTAATTAACCAGCGTGGCGTAAGAGCACACAGATAAGCGATCTTCAATTATTTCTATCTATTGTCTCTTTAAAGGGCTTTTGTAACTGAATGAAGTGCTTGTTAAAGGATCTATGGAATTTTCTCCTCCAAATAGAAGGAAGATGGTAAATGTAGCTGCAAAGCAGGAACATTTTAACTGCTAGTATTAAGAATGTGTGGTCAACCTCTGGGGAATATAGACTCCAAATGCCATGTGAGACTTGCCCTCTCTCCACAAAACCAATTTGCTCAGTTTTGTCTGAAGACCAGTAAAATCGGTGTCACCAGTCCGGTGGCAGTTCCGTTACAGCAGTTGTCCTAGTGGTACATGCACTGTGTGGCAGAAGATGGGGGAAAAGGTGTCTGAATGATTTTAAGCATCTTATTCAGTAGTATCTCATTTAGAGCAGTGCTAGAATAGCTTATGCCTGTGAGCACACATTTATTTCCTGTTAAGTGTTTGAGTGGCTAGTTGGACTCTCCAGCTTCACCGCCTTTCTTCCTTCGCCTTAGGAATATTGCAGGATAAACGAGTGGAGTTGGATAAGCATGGCCTGAACATGAACGTTGGTGATTACAATCGGGTGGTAGGAAAGGGCCCTGGTTCTCGTCCTCAGAATTCCAAAGAGTCTTCCATGGATCGCAGTCCTTACTTCGATAAGGTTAGTGACCGCTCAGCTCTAACTCTTATAAACATTTCCAGACACCTTGTTCATTCAGACAGCAGTCTACAGTTGTGATCTGTTTGTCCCATTTGTAGTTGCTGTGCAGAAATTAGGGCTTTCCTATTAGCCTATAAGACGTTTTGCCCTTGTAATATAATGTATCAATACTAAACACTTATATAGCACTCTTCTTCTACTTGCAGTGCAGATAACACTAATCTGGTCTTTTTTGTTTTCTGCCTGTTTCCTGCTGGTGCTGGACTGTCATGTGACTCTTCCCTTCTGTTCCTGGCAATGGTTTCTCCCTTCTGCTTGCTTGCTGGCTGGTTGTTGCGCATCTGTGTGTCTATCCAATCAGGATGGCATTGTAGCAGACGAGTCCCAAAACATGCAGTTTATTTCCAATCAAAACATGAAGCTTCCCCCTTCAAATAGTGCACTACCTAACCAAGCCCTGGGCTCCCTAGCAGGGCTGGGTATGCAAAACTTGAATTCTGTTAGACAGGTAAGGCCATGTGCAACTCCTTGGCATGTTACTTGATGAGTGTTTGATTCCTTTGAAATAGCAACCTCAAAACGCTTGGGGTTGGTGTACGGTTAAAGTCTGACTCTGAATGGGGGGGCTGTAGAAGAGGTCGGTCACTGACTGATGTCCTGTTCTCTTTCCAGAATGGCAATCCCAGTGTGTTTGGCGTTGGGAATATAGCAGCCCAGCCCAGGAACATGCCGCAGCCCCCAGCACAGCCTCTTAATTCATCCCAGCCTAATTCACGTGCTCAAGTGCCTCCTCCATTACTCTCCCCTCAGGTAATACATGGCAGAGCAACCGCTGTTGGTCACACGCCAGAATTCCCTTATTGTCGGGCATCCGCAGCTGTGCAGAGCATTCCGCGGCGGGGGCGAGGGGTCTGCAATTGTTTCTACTTGGCTGCGCAATGACTATTTGGAGCAAATTCCAACCATTCATTTACTGCGTTTATTGCATACTAAACTTTTCTCTCAACCCAAAATTTCCGATTGAAGTCGGTTCTCAGTGAACAGCACGTTCTTTGCTAGGCCTAGGGAGGGAGTGGTTTGAAAATATTTATCAATATCTGACAATGCAGTGCTGAAAATGAGCCATCCCTAAGGTGGCCACTGTGGAGTTAGAAGGTAGAGCTGCGTGCACATGCAGGCCAAGTGCTTGGTTTTCTTTTAATGTTGACAGTAGCATCTCGGACTTTAACCTGAGTCCTCCCGCCCTGTAGCTAACTCGCCAACTTCCCTGTTCTCCCGACTCATACTCCCCTGGTTAAGAAAGCTATCCTGAAGCCAAACCTTACGCTCCTGCTCTGTTTGGAGTGTAGCAGGGACTCCACCAACACGCTGGTAGAGCATCACTAGAGTCTCTGAAATGCAGAGAGCGTACACTTCTTAGGGCGCTAGTAAGGCATGTCCTTCCTGGTGACAGACGCACGTCTCCCAGTGTACCACTGTCGAGTGTGGTGGTTTGGGTTATGTCAAATGCCATATGCTGGAATATGGTCCCTTTTACAGGTTCCAGTATCATTACTGAAGTATGCACCAAACAACAGTGGCCTGAGTCCACTTCTTGGCCCACAGCAGGTAGCCATGTTGAACCAACTATCCCAGTTGAACCAGCTTTCTCAGATCTCCCAGTTACAAGTAAGCACAACAACGTGCTCGTTCTATTTTCGTAACCTTTAAAATCTGATCAGATTGCATTCTGTTTCCTAGCGGTCCCTTCCTAAAATCATTCTGTTTCCTAGCGGCTGTTGGCTCAGCAGCAGAAAGCGCAGACTCAGAGAAGCATGCCTTCCAGCGGTCGTCAACAGCAGGAACAACAGGTAAAACCAGAGAAACCTTTTTTTAAAGACGCTCACACCAGAGGCCTTACCAGAGAGAATTGTTTGTTGCCTATTTTAGAATAGAGTTTGCAAACTTGGAATGAGTGAGTGAGACTTTTGTGGTGCTTGACTCACAGGTTGGAATGCACTTAAACCTTAGTAATGGATTTTGCGGAGCTAAAATAGACAAAGGAGAATGCATTAGTGTATTTATCTGCTCCTGCCAAATGTGATTTTTTTTCCCCCCACCCCCCACACGCACACACTTCTTTCATGACTGATCTGGGTTTTTTCAGGGTCGATCTCTTAGTATGCAGCAACAGATGATGCAACAGTCCCGTCAACTTGATCCAAACCTGTTAATGAAGCAGCAGACTCCACCATCTCAACAGCAGCCACTCCATCAGCCTGCCATGAAATCTTACCTTGAGAATGTCCTACCCCATGCTACTGCGGAGCTGCAGAAAGGCCCGTCACCAATAAACGCATTCAGCAGCTTCCCTCTTGGTGAGTTTCTCCATTGCTGGTCCAGCCCAGTTATCCAATGCACAGCCTTCCCTAGTTCCTTTTCTCTTAGCTTCTTCCCCTCTGGGAACAATGTTTTGTATCCTGTTAGTGCTTCTCTGTCGCTGAGCAGCAGCGTCTTTTATCAGACTCCTCCTGTTGCGTCTGTTCGGGAAGGACTCCTGCTGTTTCCAAAGGTGAATGCAGCTGTGTTCCAGTGCCAAGCGTTCTGAGATCTTTGCCCTGTCTGTCTCCTTGTATTTGCCATCTTACCCTGCGGGTCCAGAGCTGCTGACATCAAGTCCTAAGTACAGAATAACAAGTGCTGGAACCAAAGGGAACAGTGTCCATGTGAGAGGCCCGCATGAAAGGTCATAATCTTGGTGAGATTGCTCATGTGCATTCCTGTGTGTGCGCGCTGTGTGCACAGACGTCGGAAGACTTTTCCCTAGCGCAGGGTGGGGAACCCTTTTGGGTCGGGGGCCACTGACCCACAGAAAAGTCAGTCAGAGGCCATGCACAAGAAGCAAAAAAAAACCCACCCCTCACTGAGGTGGCCCCCAAGTGAGAAGAAAGACATTCTCCACCTTCCCCTCACACACTGAGCCTTGAGGGGCCCAGGCTAGATGATGTGTGTTCCAGTCCCATGGCGGGTTGGAGCATTAGCACAGGCTCCCCAATGCTGCAGGGGGTCCCGAGCCTCGGGGGGCTGGATCCAGGCAAGTTAGTGGTCACTCCCAGCCCCTGGGCCTTAGGTTCCCCACCCCTACCCTAGCGGTACCCATTGGGTCGGCTCTGGCGTCCCCTGTAGTGACAACTTGTGTGTCTCATACATTCCCCGCCAAGCTGACTCCTGCCTTGGTTCCTTCTCTTTGCCAGTGACTGTCTCTGGAGCATCTGACTGCTTGGGTCCCAGGTAGTTTGTCCCTGGCAGGACATTCTTTTGTTGTGTAATGCGTTGTTTGAGCAACTTGGAGTAGTTAGCTGGTGGGGAGGTCCCCCTCTTATTGTTCATGCTCCTGGGGCATGTAGCAGCCCCTGGGTTTCAAGCAGCAGGCGAAGTGTGGCAAGCATATGCCTAGAGGCGATTCTCCCATTGCCTGCTTGAAGTGTCTTGGAGAGGGTGACCTGCCGGATAAATGTATCTGCAAGGTGGGGGGTTAAACCATGAACCAGCAAGGAGAGGGACCAGCGGCTTAAACAGATCCTCATGGAGTTGGCACTTGGGCTTCAGCCAGCCTCTCTGATGCCATCGGTGCTCAGCATGCCAGCCTCCGTGCGTGAGACTTGGGCTCTGCCCCATAAAAGCGGCATTGGCACCATTCCCTGGCACAGAAGCCTAATTCGTCCTCCCGGCACCGATCTTGTTCCCTGGCACTGCACAAGGTTATGGCGACGGACGGGGCCTGACCCACTCCAGGAGGTCCAGTAAGGCCCTGAAGTTGCCCTGCACGACACCCATCCTAGCAGAGCGCTTCAGCCCTGGATCACACCCACGGCCAAAGGAGTAGAGAGGGGCTACTTTGTGCCACAGTGGGAGTACAAACACCTGTGTACCCACCCTCAGCCGGGCTCGGTGGTGGTGGATGTGGATGACCACAGAGAGAGTCGGGACAACCTAGTCCTGCCCCGAAGAATAAGGACATTCAAATGCTGGACCTCTTCGGGCACAAGGCCTGTTTGACTGGGGGACTTCAACTGCGGGTCTCAAACCAGCAGGTGTTCTTCCATCCCTGTGCCATTCGACAGGGCAGACCTGTTCACTGAAAAGAGGCTCGCGTCTGCACAGCCTCAAGGACCCCCAGGTTACCCTGAAGTCCTTGGATCTTCATCCTCTGGCCCCTCAGCACCGCCAGTTTAGGCCACATCAGCCGTCACGTTTCTGTCCTGGGCCCCCTCAACAGGACCAGGGAGGGACGCCACAGGAGCCACTGTGACAACAGGACGGGGCCTCAGCATTCCTCCCTGGCTCAGAGGCAAGGGCCCAAGCCTAACTGTTGAGGGTGCACCCGAGGGTGGAGCACCAGAGCCTATCCCAGAGCAGTCTCCTCCCTTTGGGAATCATCTATCCCACTTCACTGTGCCTGGGCCCAGATTACCTCAGACCGCTGAGTCCTGAGCATGGTGGGAGTGGGGTATTTCTATCCAGTTATGTACCCTCCCCTCCTCCCGCCCCTTTTTCCCATCCCTCTTCAGGGACCCTTCTCACGAGCAGCTCCTTGTCCAGGAGTTGAAATCGCTCCACAGTGAGGAACAATAGAGGAAGTCCTGCAGGAGCTCAGAGGCAGGAGGTTTTACTCCCAGTACTTCCTTATCCCGAAGGCCCCAGAAACCCGATTGTGTTCATACGAAGGCTCAGGTTCCCATGGTGTCCCTGGCCTCTCTCATCCCCTCACTGGATCCAGGGGACTGGTACGCCCCCCCCCCCCCCCCCCCCCCCCCCCCCCCCCCCCCCCCATCTCAAGGACACGTACTTCCATATCTGTTGTGGGGGTCCACTGCCACTTCCTCCATTTTGTGGTGGTGAACTGGCATTACCAGCTCAAGTTGCTGCCCTTCTGCCTGGCCACGGCGCCTTGGATATTTACAGAGTGCATGTGGTGATGGCCACATTCCTGCCGAGGAAACCGGGTACAGGTCTTCCCGTACCTGGAGGACTGGCTGATCAAGGGCAGGTCGTGGGAGCAGGTGCTCAGGCACATGGAACTGGTCAAGGCCACGTTTTCCCCCTTGGGCCTGATCCTCAATGTCCTTATTGTCCAAGGTGGCGTCGCCTTTTCGCGTCAATTGGGATATTTTTCTCCGTTTTCTTCCCTAATGCCGTGGACGGGGAGCAGGCGCTACGTTCACTGGCTGTGAGGCGTGCCCTCGCTTTCTGTACTGAGCAAACTAAACCGTTCTGCTGGTCCACGCAGCTGCCTGTCTGTAGTGCGGAAGGCCTGGTCAGTTACGTTGCAGCGCCTGTCGTCTTAGGTCACCGTGTATCAAGCTGTGCTATGACTTGGCCACGGTGCCGGTCCTGCCTATCCCAGCACATTCCATTCTGGCACAAGTCCCGATCAGGACGTCTGCAGGACGGCTACGTGGGCCTCAATGCTCGGCCTCCGTGCACAGCCTCCCGACTCATTACACCCTCCCCCAGCAGTGCTGCGAAGATGCGATGTTTGGCAGGGCTGTACCGCACTTAGCAATGCGTAGAGGTCCCACCCCTCCTCGGTACATGCACGTGCGCAATCACTCGGAGAGAGAACGGTCTGACTGTTGTTCTTCGAGTTGTGCTGCTCATGTCTGTTCCAGACCCATTTCCCCTCTGTCAGACTGTTCCAGCAATAAGGAGCTGAAGCAGGAGTCAGGTCAGCCGGGGTATATATACTAACCCATGAGGCGTCACCGCTAGGGAAGTCTTCCAACAATCATGACTGCGGCACGCATGCGTGCACACGTTGGAATGGACATGAGCCACACACCTTGAAGAACAACAGTTGCAGAAGGTAAGTAACGGTTGTTTTCTCTGGCTGTTGGAACGTCTTTCCTGGGTTTGGAGTTACATAAATAGCAAAATGGCATTGGACGTTTTAACCAGCTGTTCTAATTGCATCAAAATTTAACTCCGAGCTCTGAATGCTGCTTTCACTGCAAGCAAAGCAAACGAATCTTTATAATTACAAGAGTTGTGTCCTTTTCTCTCCCCTTTTTTCTACACTTTCAGGCTTCTATCCAATTTCCACTTCAGAAATTCCAGGCTTGTATATTTTTCCTTCTTTAGGGCCTTTCTGGTTGCTTTTTTTTCAATGTTTCCTAAAATTGATATTCCCTGATTCTTGCTTCTTCCCCAGCCCCAGTTTCTTTTCCTTCCCCATGCCGTTTGCTTTGCTTCCACATCTTGATTCCTGCTGCTTATGTTGAGCTGATCTCCTTTGCATTCCTGTTGCCCTACGCGGTAGAAAAGTTGGTTTTTACAGCCTCTGCTGCTGACATCCCCTTGCTTTAGGGCTTGAATGATGTGGAGCAAGTAGATTAGCGCAGGCTGAGCTGCTACACTGCATGTGGCCCCCTGGCACTCTGCTTGTGGCCAGACTGAAATCTAAGCTGCCGCTTAATAGCTCCTGTTGGTTGGTGTCCAGATCCAGCATCTTGGTAGCTAATGAAGAGGATATGGAAAAACGTGGCCCACTGGTGGTCATTAAAGATTCCACGGCACTTTTTCCAAGAGTAGGGCTGTTTACCTCTGATCCCCTACCACATTGCAAATTGGGTCATTTCATCTTGCCAGCCTTGAATTCCCCTTCCTATTTCAACTGGATACAGTAAACTCTTTGGATTAAACTGCTCTGTGTGGTGCTGTACATCATTAAGCAGCTGTTGTGTTCCACTTCCAGCTTTAGCTGCAGGTCCCGGGTGGGAGACGGTCCTGTTGTTGAAATTGCCGGGAGCTACTATTGAATTGATATGATCTAAACCAAAGGGTAGCAGCATCCAGGTCACAAGTGAAAGGTTAAATATTTAATAAGAACAAACTAACCTCAGTGAAGAGCTGTGTGTCAGTGAGAGAGGGGTGGCAGTCTCTAGGACTGAATGCAGTAGCGTTCGAGTGTGAAGAACCAGAATTGGACAATTCTCCTCTTCTTAATGTTTGTTGTATTTCCTGCATATATTTTTGCAGCATTATAGGCGGCTACTTGTGGCATTCAGAGCAGGACAACTTCTCCCCACACTTTCGATAAGTAAATAAAATCTGAATGTTCCACAGTCAAGATAAGGTGCTTTTTTAGTAGAAATTCAGTGTTTCTCTATCTCACCCTCCCATCGCCCCATCCTATTAGTCTTAAAAATATTCCCTCTGCCGTGGCTAGACCTTCCCTTTTTAGAGAAGTGCTCCAAGGACGTGATCACGGGAGCATTTCAGACGTGGGAGGTGACTTGCCGAGGTCTGGTCCAGACTGATCATGTACTGGGGATGACATTGATTCTCCAGTGCACAGAGACCAAATACTGGGACTTCACCCTTGCAGTCTGTCCTGCACCCCGCGTGCAATCCCCTTTGTGAGCTAGCTGTGGCTGCTCATCCACTCGCTGACCCTCCTCACACCCTGCCTGCAAGCTTCCGGGCACTCCTCTGCACTGGCTTTTTTGGAGCGTGAGGCAAAGGCGCAGGGATCCCTGGTGTGAAATGAGCACACACTCGATTGCCCACAGCAGCTTTGCAGAGAAGCCAGGTCAAGTACTGGAGCATTTTGAGTCTCCTGTCTGCAGTTTCCGCTCTGTGGGTGGTTGTCTCGCATTTCAGAACCGTGGCTGTTGCATCTGTTCACCTGTCAGTTAGTGACCCATCTGCTGGGAGCTCCCAAAGGGCAGGGGTGGCCTGTCTGGCATGGGCATTAACTTGCGGGCTCTTTGGAGAGCACATAAGGCAGCAGAAATTGGCCTGTGAGGAGAAGGCAGCATCGAGCTGTAGCATTCGCTAGTGAAAACTAAGGATGTTAAGAGGTGGGAAATTGGCCAGTCGTGTAGTCGATACAAATTGTAGCGACTACAGCGTTAGTTGCTAAGGGACGGCGCTCTGTCCTGGCTTGTGCCTGCTCCGGGAGCTACCCCCACTGCAGCTCTGCAGTTAAATATAGTAGGAGCCAGGCAGATCCACCAGCACCAGCTCCTGCTTTCCCCTCCCGCTTGCTGCCTCTGGTACAGAGGCAGAGGCAGCGGAGTGGGGAAAGCGAGTAGTTGGACTCGACTGGTTGCTTACATCCCTAGAAAGAGATTTACTAGTTCCTAGTGAAAGTGAGTAGGCTAGTAAAACGAATTCTAAAATCCTGTGACTCTTTAGCTATATGTGAAAAATGCTACCCCATGGTCCATGTGCAGGATTTACAGCCGGGGTGGGCAATAAAACGGCAAGGGTTAGCCACGGCAGGCTGCTGCCGCTGTATTTACCTATGCCTCCCCAGGACCAGCAGTCTTAGCTCCCGGCCAGTGGGAGTGGTGGGAAGCCACGAGGACTGGAAGACCACTTCCCGCCGCCGCCATTGGCCGGACACAGCGATCTGCAGCCAGTGGGAGCTGTGATCACCTGTACCTATGGAGGCACAGGTAAATATAGAGGAGGGGGCTAATCCTGGTGAACCAGATCTGGCCAGGAGGCCAGTATGTGCCCACCCGACTTACAGGAATAAAGCAAATTGTAAACAGAGATCTGATGACAAAATGCCCCCAAGTTTCCAGAGTTGTTCTCCTTGGTAATGGGCTGAGATCTCTGCCACTTCGCTCAGCAGTGGAGACTCTCCTGCTGGCTCTGTAAGCTTCCTTTGCCTGTTGTCTGCTCGCTGCTCAGTGTCACCCTGTGACTTTGCCAGAGGGATCGCTTAAGGAACTGGGGAGAGTGTGGAATGCCAGAGCCAATACAGCCTGTTCATTAAGCTTGAACCCTGAATACTGGGTCCTCCTACAAGAATGGTCAGAGAGCTTCCATGCTTCTGGTTTGGGAGGCTCTGGCTCCAAATCCCAGCTGCTTCTGTAGCAGATGCAGAGAGCACAGGGTGGGGGAAGTAGCCTGTTTTTGTTGTTCAGTATTGAATCCAAATTCATATTGTTCGTGGACCAAAACACCAAAGATGCCTGAGCAGCTCCTTGCCAAGTGTCTGTAGATCTCTGCAAAACACGGTTCAGTTGCCCAGGCCGGTACCCTTTGAATAGCTCAAACAGGCCTGGAGATCAGCTCCCAGCTGGAGAAGCCCAGCTAGGTGGTCTGCTGAATAGGGCCCCTGTTGGGAGGTCCCTTAAGAAGCCAACTTCAGAATGAGGCTTTGCATTGAGTAACAGACCTACTTTGCTGCACAGATAGGGTCACAGATATTCACTCCACGTGAACTCTTTGGGATTCGGGAGACTCGAAATAAAGATCTTGGCTTGTGACTGGAAACGTGGATACAGAGCTGAGATGGGGATTCAGGAAGTTTGGGTTTCGTTTTTCGCATGTTTACTTCGGATTGTGTGTGGAGTGTTCATATTTGGTCTGGTTCATAATCTCATCAGTGCCTCCTTCCACTTTCATTTCTGCATGAAGGCCTCGCCTGAGAGCTCAGTGCTTGCACTGCCGTGCTTGCATCTGTAGTAACTTTGCTGTGTTAAATGTTCTAATGTCCTCAAAATACAACCGAGTAACTGGGAAGCATGCACCAAGCAGCGCAAAGCGATATGGGCTTAAATGATAATTAGGATCGAGTGGCATTAGCAGAAGAAATGTCTCTTCTCTCTGGTTCCTAACCCATTGTATTTCTAGGAGTGAACTCAAACTTGAATGTGAACATGGATATGAGCAGTATTAAGGAGCCGCAATCTCGACTGAGGAAATGGACAACTGTGGACAGTGTTTCTGTTAACACCTCATTGGATCAAAATTCCAGCAAACATGGTATGTGGAACGCATGGTCGGTGAGAATACTGATGCTGTGCACATATCAGAGAGAACGTCTCAAGGTCTGGGTGCGTGTGAAACCTCCATTCAGTGGGAGTCCCGTTGTCACTGGTCCGTAGTTACGGTCTGTCAAAATTTCTGTTAACATCTATTCTAAAATGCTACTTTAGACTCAGCCCCAGCTAGCCCTATTTGATGGGTAAGTAGATGGAAGGATTTTTTTAAAAGCTTCATTGAGATGTGGGGAAGAGGTCTGTTTTTAAAGCCGTGTTTCTCAAACTGGTCTGCGGGTCCTCTCTGAGAAACCGGCTAACTGGCCGGGCTGCCACGTGCTGCGGTTCCTCTTGGCTGCAAACGACAAACCAGAGCCAGTGGGAGCTGTGTGGCTCTGTGGTTGTGGAGCCGGTAAATAAACCGCAGCGGCCAGCTAGCAGGCTTCTCAGAGTGGATCTGTGGACCATGGGTTTAAAGTGTGGCCATTAATGCTAGTTCCTACATTAGTCCGGATTGCAGTACTGCATTTTTTATTTTAAAACAGTCTTGCATTTCTCCAGCTTTTAAAAATTTTAAAACTGATCCCAATGTGTTAATCTAATCCTATAGGATTAACTCCAGATTTATACTCTGTGTGTGTGTGTGTGTGTGTGTGTGTGTGTGTGTGTGTGTGTGTGTGTGTGTGTGTGTGTACACATACATATAAACACATAGTGCTTGCAAAGGGGAGCGAAAAGGAATCGGCTTACCATACTCCATGCTAGAATAAGCAAACAAGTCCTGCGACCCAGATCAGTGCTGTGATTCTGTGATCAGGATTCAATTGGCATTTTAACAATGTTTAAACTAACTGAATTCTCATCTGACTGAAACTCGACACCGTCTTTGGATGAAACGTAAAAAACAACGAATAGTCTCGCAGCACCTTAAAGACTAACAAAACATGTGGATGGTATCATGAGCTTTCGTGGGTACATGCTGATTAGGCCTCAGTTGGAGTCTTGTGTCCAGTTCTGGGCACCGCATTTCAAGAAAGATGTGGAGAAATTGGAGAAGGTCCAGAGAAGAGCAACGAAAATGATGCAAGGTCTAGAGAACATGACCTATCAGGGAAGACTAAAGGAATTGGGCTTGTTTAGTTTGGAAAGGAGAAGACTGGGAGGGGACATGAGAGCAGTTTTCAGGTATCTAAAGGGTGTCACAAAGAGGAGGGAGAAAAATTGTTCTCCTTGGTCTCTGAGGACAGGACAAGATGCAATTGGCTTAAACTGCAGCCAGGGGGGTTGAGGTTGCACATTAGAGAGAACCTCCTAAATGTCAGGGTGGTTAAACACTGGAATAAGTTGCCTAGGGAGGTTGTGGAATCTCCATCATTGGAGATATTTTAAGAGCAAGTTAGATAGACGTCTATCTTGGGTGGTCTAGACGGTGCTGGATCCTGCCATGGGGGCAGGGGACTGGACTCGATGGCCTCTCGAGGTCCCTTCCAGTCCTAGTGTTCTGTGATTCTGTGCCTCCCAATGTCTCTCATAAGAACGGCCGTACTGGGTCAGACCAAAGGTCCATCCAGCGCAGTACCCTGTCTGCCGACAGTGACCAGTGCCAGATGCCCCAGAGGGAGTGAATCGAACAGGGAATGATCAAGCGATCTCTCTCCTGCCATCCATCTCCACCCTCTGACAAACAGCAGCTAGGGACACCATTCCTTACCCATCCTGGCTAATAACCATTGAAGGACCTACCCTCCATGACTCTATCTAGCTCTTTTTTAAACGCTATTATAGTCCTAGCCTTCACAACCTCCTTAGGCAAGGAGTTCCACAGATTGACTATGCGCTGTGTGAAGAAGAACTTCCTTTTATTTGTTTTAAATCTACTGCCCATTAATTTCATTTGGTGGCCCCTGGTTCTTATATTATGGGAACAAGTAAATAACTTTTCTTTATTTGCCCTCTCCACACCACTCATGATTTTATAGACCTCTATCATATCCCCCCTCAGTCTCCTCTTTTCTAAGCTGAAAAGTCCCAGTCTCTTTAATCTCTCCTCATAAGGGTCCCGTTCCAAACCCCTCATCATTTTAGTTGCCTTTCTCTGAACCTTTTCTACTGCCAGTATATCTTTTCTGAGATGAGGAGACCACATCTGTACGCAGTGTCTCGTTGCAGTTCAGTTCTGGGCCTGCTTTAGTTATAATTTCAGATTTGTCAGCTGCTTTACCACAATGGAAAGTCCTTGTTGCCCTAAACATTAAGTGGCATTATCCTAGAACTGCACTTGTTTGTCTGAAAGCGAATCATCCTCCATGCATGTACGGAGTTTTGTGCTGCCCTTACCTTGTGGGGTAACTCATGTTTCTGAACAGAGTTAGAAACTTCATGGTTCTGACCCTGCTGTGACTTATACAAAATACCTATGTGCAGGGAAGTTATCTCACTGCTTCACCAATAGGTTGATGACAATTGTGTCTGTGTGCTGATAGCGCCAGAGTCAGTTTACGTGATAACTAGTCCATCCCCTGGTGGGGGCTTACATGGAATAGAGTATGGCGTGCAAGATGCTTTATGCTCTCTGCTCCAGCTCTCAACCCTCTTGTGGTTGTGTGTAAAACTGGTCCTAAAAATGACAACACATTACAACTTAAGGTTTATTCAGGCCTACAGCCAGTGCTCCTTGGCGTTCCCTCACCAATGCGAGCATGATCAGAAAGTGGATTAATGTTCTAGCTACCCTGTTGGTGCTGGCATTCTGTTTTGTGTCAGATGCTGTTGGCCAACAGGTTTATTTAAAAAACTAAAACCCCTTTTCAATGGATTTACTACATAATTTGTACAGGCTTTTGGAGACTGAATAAGCAGTTACAGTCTGCATTTTCAAATGGATCTAGGAGTCGTCTTGTAGACTACAGACTTACTCATGAATTTATCTGCAAGTTTTTCTAGATCACTGTTTCTTTTGAAAATTCATATTCATTTACAAACTTCAGATCTTCTGGCAGATGTTTCCTTTTGGCATCTGGGTGTTGTGGTGTTTAGTGTGTTGGTAAATAGTGCCAGCTAATGGGGCAGTTCTCAAGCCCTTCAACAGTGGAAAAGAGGGGAACCCTACAGACTCTTCACTGAGAGCCATGCTTCTACCACTGGAGTGCGTCTGTGTGGTATTTTTGTTAAGAACCACAAACAGGTAAAAGAAGGAGAGTTTGAGACTCTTGATCTGACTATTGAAGGCAATCAATCATCTTGTGAACTGGAGCATCAGCCAGAGGCACGTTTTTAATCAGAGGAAAAACTTGCAGATGTCCCACTTCACTACTCAGACTTAAATACCCCGTGCCTACTGCAAGCCTGACATGACACAATCCGGAGCTAAAAGTGGGCCCCGATGTTTCTCTCAGCTGTTTGGTATGAACATGCTACTTGGTGGAGAAGAATATTTGCTAATCCCATTTTCGTTAATAGGTGCTATTTCAAGTGGTTTTCGGCTGGAAGATTCCCCATTTGTTCCATATGACTTTATGAACAGCAGCAATTCACCAGCCAGCCCTCCGGGATCTGTTGGGGATGGCTGGCCACGTGCCAAATCGCCTAATGGCTCTAGCAGTGTTAACTGGCCACCAGGTAAAATGTCACATTAGTTCACTCATTGTATTGCCTGCATTCTGTCTCTTCAGCAGTGTGTCTGCTGTGTTCGTCAGGCATCGGAAGTACAAATCATTGTGGCAGTGCATTGTAACAATGTTGTTGAGATCTTGCTGATATGGCCAAGCTATTGACAGGTACCGTGTCCCCATCCTTGGAAATTTTGCCCCGGTGACAGAGGTGCAAAAAAGTAGAAGTGAGAGAATTAATGTGTTATTCACTTTCTCAATTTAGCAGCCTCACCACATTGACATATAGATCATGAGTAAATGTCTGTAGGGCTTTGACAGGAATTTCCTGTAAAAGGAAATAACCCAACTCCATGTCTCTAAACTTCTGGTTTTTTGGATCTTTATTCCTAGAATTTCGCCCTGGTGAGCCATGGAAAGGTTATCCAAACATTGACCCTGAAACTGACCCTTACGTCACTCCTGGCAGTGTCATAAACAATCTTTCAATTAATACTGTGCGGGAAGTTGACCACCTCAGGGACAGGAACAGTGGTATGTATACGTGGCTCTCTACCCAGCTACCTGCAGAGAGACATTATGTTGATAGACGAGGATTGCCACTTTCCCAGTCTCATTTGACATTTGTTGACAGTACCGGCCTCGTGGCTAGATGACTACTCTGTGGGTGCAGAGTAACCATATGCAGAGAATGCTAGCAAGCAGTGAGCATGTATCTTAGTGCAATCCCTTTATAGGGTTTTGAGCGTATGGGGAAGCAAATCCTGGCCGCACTGCAATTGCAAGGCGACCTCAAGCTGTGGTTAGAGGAACTGAGCTGTGTTTTCTGGTCACAGTACATCTGATGCTGAATTCTTAGGTCTTCAAAGCATTTGCCACTCAGTCTGCTGGGGAAAAGGGCTGAATGGGTTGGGTTAAGGTGTCTCTAATCTGGCAACATTAAGGCCCACGTGGCCTGGATTTGATTCATGCTTCTAGGTTTTTTTGCCCTGTCACTGAGAGGACTGTTCTCTGTATCATTGACATTTTTAATAGGGTCATCCTCATCTTTGAACACCACGCTGCCTTCAACTAGTGCCTGGTCATCCATTCGTGCCTCCAACTACAATGTTTCCCTCAGCAGTACAGCACAAAGCACTTCAGGTAAGGTCCCGGCGTATTGCTCAAAGTCCAGAGCCAGCTCTCCCTTGGCCGGCCCTCTGCGCAGCTCACTGCAGCACTGCATAGTAATTCTAAGGAATATGGAAGGGTTCCTCTCCCAGTTTCCAGGATAGTGGCTTCTGCTTTTACTTGAATTTCAGCAGAATTCTGGAGCTTTTATGAATTCCCTCCTACTTACACAAAGGCCGAGTAAATCACTTCTCCCCACAAGCTAGGAAGTTCAGGGAGGCAGTCCAGGGGACCTTGGTTCACTCCTTGTAGCTGAATCTGAAATCTGAATTTTGGAAGGATTTCAGACGTTGATCAATAAACCAAAAAGGGAGAAGCTTGCGATGGACAGTGGCATAAACGAGCAATGTGTTTCTATTTCACACATTCGCGCCAATAAAATAAATATGCACAAAGGCATTTTGAGAGGAGGAGACCTAGCTGCATAATTATAGTGGCTGCTTTCCTAGTCTATGAAAATGAGAAAATAACTAACTATGTAGTCCTGCGGTTTGAGGAAAAGCTTCCCAAATATGTGAAGATCTGTAGTGCTAAGGATGGAACGCCATCTCTAAGGTCGTTTTGTTAATGCTCCCTCTTCACCTCTAAAGAAGTTTGAGTATTTCCAGTCCTCAGTAGTCATTTTTCTGTAGTTAGGTTTTGGAAGGTTTGGATTTTTATTGGAAAATGTCAATAAACATCAATTTTGCCATACACATGCACGCACACACTGACAAAAAGGCTACTTGGATCGAAGTTTACAGACAAGGAAACTAAGAGAAATGCAGCATGAAAACTTGTTAGCTTGACTTAAGGTTATTTACATTGTCAACATGTGTCAAAATGTAGTGTGTGTATTCATGGTTATAAAGCTTTCGCTTTTTGAACCTGGGCATTAATATCATTCAATAATTTTATGACCCCCTGTAATGTCTCAAAACTCTGACAATTTAAATAGAATAAAATATAACAAGGCTTAAAAATGCACATTGATACCCATCAAAATTATTTTAAAAATTGAATTCTACCAAACACCAAATTCTGCTAAGCCTGCATACAGATTATCTTTGACTTGCTAGAGTTGGTGATACATCATCTTAGGTCAGTGCCTGATGAGTCATAGTGATTGTGAGTAGGCCTAGAAATGTTATCAACTAAATCCTGTATGAAAACTTTCATTGCTCTTCATCTTTCTTTTAGTAGCCAGAAACAGTGATTCCAAATCAACGTGGTCTCCTGGTTCAGTCACTAACACCTCTCTGGCTCATGAGCTGTGGAAGGTCCCTTTGCCACCTAAAAGCATCACTGCTCCGTCCCGCCCACCACCGGGGCTGACAGGCCAGAAACCACCTTTGTCCACATGGGATAACTCCCTTCGTTTGGGTGGAGGATGGGGAAATTCTGATGCCAGATATACCCCTGGTAAGAGTTAAATTTAGGCGGTTGCTGGGCTGTGATTTGAATCCAAAATGTAACTCAAGAATACGGTATAGCGAGATCACTGCGGAACAGAAATCTGTCCATTTCCTAAGAAAACTGCATGTCTGAGGAATCGTTAATGTACAAAGTTGACTCCGGATTTTCTTTGAAATACTGTACATAGTAGGAATGTTTTATGTTCATTTGGACTTGTAGCTCTTAGCTTCCATCTCTTCATCCGGTCGTGCAGTTGGATTACCTCCCTGCTAACCTGTCTGGAGCTGTTTGCTGAGCTCCTGTATAGAGTAAGGGGCTGGATGCGGGCAGTGCAGGGCCTCTTTCAGCAAGGGCCAGAGCACAATGCAGAAATACCTCGTTTTTTGCTTTAATTATTTCAAAAAACATTTAAATTTAAGAAACAACTGAGTAGCTACTTGCCATTTTAATTACACCCCCCAAGCAAAGAAAGGTAGCATTAAAGCAGGGGTGGGGAACCTAATGTCTGGGGGCCAGATGTGGCTTGCCTAGATCCGGATCCAGCCCCGGCTCCACCCAGCGTTGGGGAACACGCGCTGTCCGGTGCTAAATAGTAGAGAGGTGCGGCGTGATATTTACTCTTTATTTACCCTTGTTTAGGTTCAAGCTGGGGTGAGAGCAGCTCAGGGAGAATAACTAATTGGCTTGTTCTAAAAAACCTTACACCTCAGGTAAGAGTGGCTGGTGGGTGCACTGAACGCACTAGCCTGCAAGTGCAGCCCTCGGGCAGTAGGTGGCGCTGTAACCTACCACGTGGGGATGGCTGGGGTCGTGACCACTTTTACCTCTTGTGTTTGACCCTCAGATTGACGGCTCGACCCTGCGCACGCTGTGCATGCAGCACGGCCCGCTAATAACATTCCACCTTAACCTCCCCCACGGGAATGCTTTGGTCCGCTACAGTTCAAAAGAAGAGGTAGTGAAGGCACAAAAATCTCTGCACATGTAAGTGGGGGTCTCATGCCGAGGGCTCCTTCTGGTTTTATTGCACCTTTGGGTGGGAGGGGGGCAGGGATCATAAAGATTTCAACATGCAGTGGGACTCGGTCCTGAATTGCAGGGCACTGCAGTGACTTCTGTTCAGACACTTGGACAGGGTAGGTAAGCCTGCCGTGGTCTTTGCAAACCCTCTTTGTTCTCTTCTCCCTCCCCAGGTGTGTATTAGGGAACACTACTATTCTGGCTGAGTTTGCCAGTGAAGAGGAGATTAGCCGCTTCTTTGCACAAGGCCAGTCTCTGACTCCCTCTCCTGGCTGGCAGTCTTTTGGATCCAGCCAGAATCGACTTGGATCCATTGATGGTTCCCATTCGTTCTCAAACCGTAATGATCTAAATCACTGGAATGGTGCTGGGCTGTCGGGAACTAGCAGTGGAGACCTTCATGGCACTTCACTTTGGGGGAGCCCCAACTATTCCACAAGCCTGTGGGGCACCCCAAGCAGCAGTGACACCAGGGGAATTAGCAGCCCATCCCCCATCAATGCTTTCCTTTCTGTTGACCACCTAGGTGGAGGTGGAGAGTCCATGTAACCTTTTTACTTTTTCAACTAATAAACTGTGACCTCAAGATGTAACAAAACAGCACTAATTTGGACTTTTCACCTACAGTGAGGGGGTCACCTGTGGAAACAGTTACTTTCTGCACATTTTCCACTTTGTTTTAGCCCAAAACATATCAGTTTGAATACTTGAATCATGCAGGCCAATATTATAATGTGAAAAAGTATATATTTACACTTCCAGATAGTGCTATCCATATAAAAACTGCTTAGAATGAGCTCATTTGTGTATATTCATCATGTTTATTCTTTTGAATTCCATTATTTTTTGCATTTTGCTGATAATGTTGGAGTATGAGCTTTTTTAACTTTGCACTGAATGATGGTCTCTCTGTCTAATCGGCAATATCGGGGAGGCAGCAATTCACGTGTAAATGTTTACTCAAGGATGTTCTTAACAAACAGTGTGCGCTCTCTACTATGCCTTGATGTATGCCTACCTTATTGTGGTATTGTGGCGTTTAAAGATCAAGTTATGATACTGACGTTAGGATTATGAATGAAAGTATTGCACCAGTTTTTTCATGTATAAAACTAAAGAATTTAGCTCTACAGTTTAAAAACTGTGGCCACAGCTGTGACTTGCAACCCATCCTGCAAGCCAGGGGGGTCCTGCACTTTCAATAGGCTTTTCATTTTGTTTTGGGGGTGCCCAAGTTGGGGCCTTCTTGTTTACAGAATATTTTTTTTGTTTTTTGAGAAAAATGTTTACTCTTCCATCATTTTAAAAATTTTTAAAAAGACAAAAAAAATGGAGGCTGAAAGAAGATGCTTTCTATCTCTGGGAATAACGAACAGTGTTTGGCCGTGCCCTTTTGTTTTCTATTCCTGTCTCTAAATCAAAGAGCATGGCTCTCAGGAAAACCAGTTCCCCAGTAAAATCTCCTTGTAGTTTCTTATAGGAAAAAAAAAAACTCAACTTTTAGCACTGATACGACTTATTGCTCTGTAAGACTTTTCTCTGCCAAAAAAAATATGCTTCAAGCTGGAGTTTGACATACCGCTTTCTGATGCTGTCTTTTTATTAGTGAGTGGTGGTGGTTTGCTAATAATCTGTAGTTACACAATTTTTTTGTAATCCCATCGAGTGGCTCTGTTTCTGCTCTTGTGACTGTGTTAATGTTTAACTGTTGTACCTTAAAGCCGAACTGAGTAACTATGCATACTGTAACCAAGTTCTTGGGCTTACAGAATTGTTTGTTGTATAAAAAGTTTTAAATGTTTAAAAGTTCTCGCAAATACTTTCTTGCAAATGTAATGTTACTTTTTTTTTTTTTTTGGCCACAAATGGTATTATACTATGCTTGTTTAGTTGAAGAATGAAAGACTAAGCAAGGGTAAAAATTTTAACAGTGCAGAAATTGCCATCATTTCATTGCCTCGATTCTGTTTGTGTCCTAAGATACAAGAGAAGTCAGTGGCTTTTAACTGTTTACAAATAGAACGTGATTGTAAAATGTACAGTTTGGTTGTGTTTGAATTATGAAGTTTCTTCAGATATTAATAAATCATGACGTTTTTGGCTGCTCTGCATATAATTGTCTATTTTTGTGACTTTATTTGTAGGCTGTTTTCTAGACAATGAAAATCTCAGTGTTGCTATCTAACTGTGTACTCATCGTTTGGATTTCTGTTAGCCAGATACTTTTTAGAAAGGTGTAAATGAATCTGCATTTGATTCTAGCAAAGAGCTCCCTCAGTGTAGAGAACTGCCGCTCGCTCTGCTTTACCCAGTGTGAGCGCCTTTGGGATTGGATTGCTCTGATCCTAAGCTCAAGGGTTTGGATAACCCCGCCATCTGTGCCCTGCTAGAGCCTCAACAGGACACATGCAAATAAGGAGAACATTTTGGAAAATAAAGTTTAATGCTTAAAAATGTACTGGTGTTAAATTTATACCTCATTTACATAAATTATAATGAACAGTAGAGCTGCGCTTAATTTGTATTTCACTTTTCACAGTGGCTTAGCTTGTTCTAGAATGGCTGTCGGGCAGACCATCTATATATGTAATATGATGTGACTTCAGAAAGTTTATTCTCAGCTTGCCTGGTGTAAGTCATTTACTTTGTTGGATGCCAGCATTGTGTTAACTCAGCACATCTCTGTAACTACTTACTACGAAGTTACCGAGTCCCAAATCAAAGCTGGCTTCTAAAGTCCAGTCTGAAACCCTGCTGAAAGGTTGGGCTGATAATCTTCAGCACTCTGCATTGAACAGAACTGACATCATACCTGCTTGGATTGTAGTGTCAAAGTGTTTGAAACGCCTTTGTTGAGCTTGTGTGAAAATAAAATGTGGTTGGTTTTCAAAGCTGACAACTGTTGCCTGTCTTTAGTCTGCCACCTTTAGGCTGTCCAGCTTCTCTCGAGATTGACCAGTTCCATCCCCTCACAGTAGGAACGCGGGCGCCTTGCTTTGGGCTGCAGAGAAAGCAATTTCCTCTGTCCGTAATCAGAGACTTATATTGCCTGGTCCTAGCTATTGACAGATACTGAGAGCCGCACTCATGCTGCATCAGCTACGTCAGCCCCCCAGCTGTAGCTGCAAAAACCCTTTCATCTCTTTGGGAGTTAAATCCCTGTACGTGAAGGAGGAGCAAGCGCTTCTGAAATCCGCCCCCAACCCACAGGCAAATGGAGGCTGTGGATAAGCTATTAAGTGGGTGGGGGAACAAAGCAAAACCCCAAGCCCCTCTCCTCTGTCGCATCCGAGTGCTGGATTGCAGGGAAGGGAAAGGGGACACGGTGTAGCCCGCGCATGCTCTGAGCAGCAAGACCCCTTCCCTGGACAGAGAAGATCCAGCTGTTGGGTCAGTAATTAAAGTAAATTGCACAGCTGGCGGGGCAGTTTGAGACGCACTTTTTGGCATGTTAACAGGCTTTTTGAAAAGATTTGTTTATGGTTTGTGAGTTCCCCTCTGCCTCAGGCTGCAGGTGCTGCCCAGAGCCCTCATGTTAGGCCGTCCGCACTCCACTTACCAGCCGTTGTCGGGAAAGCTGATGCAGAATTGGAAAGGGCGCCCACTGGCCTGGCTCCATCGGCCAGCTGGACACAGAAATATCGCTGGCTTTCCCAGAGTCAATCATGGGATCGTTGATGCTGCTAGAACTGGTGTCCCAGTCGTAGTGAAAGCTAGATGAGAAGACGGGCTCGTTTTAAAGAGGGAAAAACCGTCCTAGCGCTTGGTTCTTTTGTCTACTGCAGCTTAATCGTGGCCGTTACTGAAACACACGAGAGACACTGTGGGCCGGGGTCCCTTCCCACGCGGGGCAGGTCCTGGGAATCTGCCTACAAACAGCTGCAGAAAACTCTCGTGGAAGGGGTAGGCGCAGGGGTCTCTCATCTGGGAAGCATTCCAGCACTTCATGCATACAGCCCCTGGCTGGCATATGGACAGCTGGAGGAACCATTTGCATGTGGAGTCCCCAGTAGGCTAGTTAAGGCCATGCTCCAAACACCTTAGAGCCCTCCAGCTGTCCAGGACTACGCAGAAGATTCATCCAGTACGTCCAAGAGCAACTGGAAGCGCTAGATCTGCAGGGATCCAGCAATGCCTGCCCCAAGATGTACGTTGTAAAAGGCAAATTGAGTGCACGTGCTAGTGGCAAGGATCCATTCCACTCATGGGAAGTGACGGGCAGAAAGGGATAAAACTCATTCTCCAGCTTTTAAAGGCTTCACTGCTTTCCCCGAGCACACTATGTAAAGTGGTGCGGAAGCAGGACCCCAGGGCCAGGGGAAAGCTGCTGTGGTCTGTCTCCGCAGCCAGAGCCCTACCGCAGGGCAGATGGGCGGTCATCCTGCAGAGAGCAGTTTGTTTCTGAAACTGGAAACTTTTATTGTTCCATGCACGCCCCTGGAAGCCGCTGAGCCACTTCTGCTGGGTGCCCCGCTGAGCTCAAAACGAGCAGCAACCGTGGAGAGTTGTTTAAAGCCCGACAGCCTCTTCCATAAATACGCCTTTGCCGGCCTGCAGCGCGTACTGTCCCTATGCCAGAGCACGGCCAGCTGCATGTAAACTCCGCCCTGCCCTGTGAGCTCGCCCCAGCCAGCGAGTGGTGCGAGGGGACAGCTCCGGCCCACTGTCCTGTGGGCGTCTGAAACCCAAACGTGGCCCTGGGTGTCAGAGCCACAAACCTCTGCCAAGAACACACACCACTGAGCTCTTCCCCCACCCCACCCGCACACTCAGCACGCCCTGCTCAGTCCCTTTAAGCAGAGCCAGCAGGCCCAGCCAAGCCTCCTGTAGACCCTGGGCTTTGATTCCATTGAAACAGATTTGCTGGCAAGCGCCTCCCCTGGTGATCCTACTGGTACCAGCAAATGTGTCTCAGCCTGTTCCCCCAAACAGAATCATCCCAGTGACGGGGGGAGCGCTGCTTGTGCATTTCTAGTTACACGAGCGCTTGGGGCAGCACGGGGGGGTGTGATTTGTTCCCATTCTGGTAGTAAACTGCCAAAAGTTGAGGGCAGCCCCTGCCTTAGTGCAGACCGCCAGCGCTGGTGCAGCTGGGAAGCAGCCAGATGAGCGGCTCTTGAATGCTCTGAAATCAACTCCCCTCCGCTAGTCAAGTCCCTTGCTCCTTTCGCCCCTACCAGCCCTAGTGAGTGTGTCCCCGCGGCTCCAGCCCAGAGCAGTGGAACGCCCGTCTGGGTTCCTGGCTCTCCCAAGCCTGAGCCAAAGGTGCATTTTCCTAACCCCCCAGAAGCAGGAGGTACCTGGGCCTGCAGACTGTGCTGATGGGAGGGGGCGGGTGCTGCTGGTGGTGGTCTGTGAGCACAGGGTCATCCCGGCAGCTGCAGCAAGTGGTGTCCAGCATCTGCAAGTGGAGCCGCTCCTCGGAGTTGCTGAAGGCCGGGTTGTCCAGAGAGCTGGCAGAGGCGAGCCAGGACTGAGACCAGTAGTGAGCCGACACGTCATCAAGGCGACAAAACCGGCGGTAGCTGGAAGAAGAGAACAGGGCCGGGCGTGGCGCTAGCAGCCCCCAACCCAGCGCTGTGGCGTGGCGGGTACGTGGGCGTGGCGTGGCGTGGCCGGGCGTGGCGCTAGCACTGTGGCGTGGCGGGTACGCGCCGATCGTTTTTGCACCGGCACGTCCCGCTGGCAGCTCTCCCGGGGACGCGCTTGGTCACGCAGCCGGCAGGGGGTAGGAAGGGAGGAATCTGCGGTGGGGCGTGATTACAGCCACTTGCTGGGGCCTAGCTCTAGGAGGCAGCACTGGCAGACGAGGGCAGCGCCCGCCTCGCGCAGCGACTGGATACACGACTCCCGCTGCGGGGACAGCGCCGGGCCTCCGTTTGCAGCATCCCCGCTGCGGGGGGGTCGATGGGAGAAGCTCTCCCCTCACCTCGCCGTGCTCCTCACGACCCTGCGGCCTATCACCAGGGGCCCTGTCAGCGGTAGATTTAGTGGGCCTTTGCTAAACCAACCCCTGCAACCTTTGTCCTCCTGAGGGCCATTGGGGTCCCCTCTAGTTCTGCACTCGGCCCGAGGTGACCAGCCAGGCAGGGAGCACCCACGGGCTCTGTGCTGGGGAGACCCAGGCCCCTGCTGGGTGAGCAGCACCCATGCCACGCGCAGAGGGACGAGTGAGGCTGCTCTACAGCCTGAGCTACCAGCCAGCTGGCTTTGAGCTCCGGCTGTTGTGGCCCATGCACTGAGCTCCAGAGGTCCCGGGTTCGCTCCCCCCCACAGCCGAGCAGGCGCTGCCAGAGCTGCACTGGTGTAAGAACAGTTCCAGGAAGCCCAGGGCTGAGCCGATTCGTGCACGACGCTGCCGCAGCCCTTTCCTTCCACTACACCCTAGTCTGCGTTTATTAGCACTGGACGGCATTGGTCTTGACCCTGAGTTTCCCAGCTGCCCTGCGAGGGTGACGAGCCAGGGCCCTGCTCTCCCCTCCTGCAGCAAGCTGCAGGGCCCAGGGGAGGGGAGGGGAAAGCTGTGGTCAGAACCGGCAGGGTTTTCAAATGCAGCCTAAGGGAGTTGGGCACCTTTAAAACACCAGCTGAAATTGTAAACAAAGCGGTGCCGCTGTCCAGCTGCAGCAGCAGACGGCTCAGAGCGCCCTGGGCACCGGACACATGAAACACGCCACGCCCCAGCATGGCCGGAGGGGCTCTGGTGCCCCCGAGCAGCCCACTCCCCTCCCCCTGCCCCGCCTGCTGATGCGCAGCACCCTGGCGGGGAACAGGCCTGGCCTCGCACAAGCCGAGAACAATGGCTCTGTGCTCGTTAAGGCCCAAATTCCTCCCAGCCGGATTTCCGCTGGAGCTTCCTTCGCCTGTCCTAGAGGGAAGGCCGGGAGATAGCGCGCCGCTGGCAGGAAACAAGGCTCAGGCCCAGGCCCCGGCTGCACACGGTCACTGGGGGGGACCCCTTCACCCCGCACTGACCCTCCGGCCAGGCCAAGAGGGAGGGGCCCACGCACCTCAGCCAGAAGCACCGTGGTCCTGCCTTGTGGCAGATGCAGCAGAGCCCGGGGCTGGGTTAAAAGGCGCCTGCGGGCTGAGACCCAGCTGGGAGGCAGCTGTGGGTCAGGGCAGGGGTCAGCAGGAGGGGCATGGCTGGAGTCGGGGATGACACTGCATGGTGGGGGGCAGGGCTGGGGGCTGGATCCAGGTGCAGCAGCAGAGGCCTGTGACCGACCCAGGCTAAGGGTCAGGGAGCCTGCTGGGGCGGCGCTGCTCCCCTGGGAGCACAGCTCATGGGGCCAGAGCAGGGTGATTCCCCACAAGGGAGGCAGAGGCTAGGCCATGGGGCCCTCTGGGCGCGTGTGGTCCCTGCCCAGCCCAGCCTGGGAGCAGCTCAGTGCCCCCTC
>JANRFK010001605.1:1469872-1483500 GCA_030068395.1 Apalone spinifera | reverse complement strand
CATGGAAGAGTGCGGCCCTTGACCACTTACCAAATTCTTGGAGTGGCCCCCCCACAACAAAAACTATTGCCCACCCCTGGCGTAAGCTAATGGTAGGAAACTAAAATATAATGAAGTTGTAAGTCATCTTCATTGCATTTGACCAGGAGAGGTAGAAGTCAATTGTTAAGCATTACCACGTTCTATAGCCCCAATCTGCGAACGCTTACACTCCTGTGTAACTTTTCTTACGCATGTAACTATTTGGAGGATTGGAGATATGTCTTATCTCCAGATTTAAGATCCTGGAAAGAGCACTGGTCACCTAGCTACAAATGGCAATGTACTCATAAATTAATGTACCTACATCCAGAGAGAACTCTCTCAAACAGTTTTAAGTATTTACAGTGTTAATTTGCCTACATTTTCCCAGAGGATTCAGAAAATTACAGCTTCTGCTACAGAATCTCTCCTCCCACAAACATTTTGTGAAAGCAAATAAAACGTGAAGTCTGCAAGGGAGTAAATTCCCTTGCCTGAACATAGGGCTCTTTCCTGGAACACCAGGGAGATATTCTGACACCGGAAGCTCAGAGGTTAGCTCACAGACATGGTCAGGAAACAGGCAGGAAATGGGCAACACCCTCACTGGGATCTCCGGTACAGACAAAGGTTGAAGTGACTTATCGCAGTGAGAGGACAAATGGCCCCTCATGGCTTGCCAGCTTTGGGCTCCTTTGATCATTAAATGATTCCAAGTTTCTGCTTATAAAATAGTCTAAGAAATACATGTGCATTGTTCTTGAGGTACTTGCCTTCCGCTGTGTCCAGGAGGGAGGGAGAAGAACATGACCCCAGTGCTTCTGGCTGTCCTGGGATTGAACGCTCTCACCCAGAATGCAGGGTTTCCACAGGACTCATTCTCTTTGGCATGTGGGTGACTTAAAACAACAAACAAGAGGCCCTGATTTACAAAGGAAAAAGAGGTCAGTAGAGTGAAAGTTAAGAGAAAAACAATAACAAGCTGCAGGGTTTTTTTTCAATCAATCATTGGAAAACTCTTGCCTGTAATCAGAAGCCTGTGCCCACTGACGCTGAAAGCAGTAAGAACTTACCACTCCCAATATTTATCCAATTAAATACAAACAAATCAGGAGCTGCTGGGAGGCTGGCTGGTTAGGATTTATTTGGTGCAGTGGAATGACAAGTCAGGAACACAATGAATGTAGGCACTTTTCCAGCTCAAAACAGCTAACCTCACATCAGGATTAACTCACACCAAAAATGAGTGTGTTGGTCCCAGTCTAGTCCTTAGCCATTTGTTCACATAATTACTGCACAATTAGAAGCGACTGGCAGCTTCTGCTCAAGGCGAGGCAAAGCTGAGAATCAGGACAGAGTGTACTGGGAGACAGATCTTGAATTTCCCACTGATCTGGCTCATGTGCTATTAATCCAAACATTCATGAGCATTAAATGTATATACCTACAGGATGAAATGTTCACTGAAATGAACCTCACTCACAAATCCTAAGAATGCAAGTGGTCAAAACATCCAGGAATCATGGCAGAGGTGCTAGTGAATGGGAAGATCCATCAGAATTAGAACCACAAGTTCATACACAAGTTTGTGGGTTTAGATCAAGTTCTGAGTCTTTGGGGTGCATGTAACCATCAAATAATTCCACAGTTATAAGACGATGCTGTACCTAACCATTTCTGAATCAGGAAAGGCGGAGTGTGCAGTCTACCAATAAATGATAGCTCTCACACTCTCTCTCTCTCTCTCTCTCTTTCGGCATTTGGTTTTGAGCCCACTGGGGGGTGTTATTCTTTTTCTTACCAATATATCTGTGAAAAGAACAAGAAATTGAGAGAAGTGATTCAACCTCTTCCCTACCAACCAATTCCTTTTTCTTTTCTTTGTGGACCTGAACACAAAAAGGTCCTTAAATCCAGGAGCCTCTTTTAGGCCATGTCTTCACTTGCTGTGCTGAAGATCAATCTTCCGGTGTTTGATTTAGTGGGTCTAATTAAGACCTGCTAAATCAAATGCTAAGGGTGGCCCCAGAAAGTGCAGGTACTCCTGGCAGTTGTGAGGAGTAATGGAAGCGATGAGCCCCCGTTTGCTCCCTGTCAGCCTTCCTACTGCCAAGCTCAGTTTAGGGTAAACTGACTCCAGCTCCGTATTTTACATAGCTGGAGTTGTGCACCTCAGCCCAACCTTCCAGGTCCTGCATCGACCTGGCCTTAGACAACTACGCCTTCGAACCCCAGTCACAGGCACTCCCAGCACAAACAGAATGACACTGTTTCACATACATACAGAGTCAGAATAGGCACGATGGCAGATGGACGTAGGGTAGGAATAACCAACGTGCATCTTTTTCAGAATCTGGCCGGTTTTCAAGTTCCTGCAGAAAACGGAAACAGATCATCCGACGTTTAAAAACCTTCTTATTTATACTTAGTATTTAGACTGCAGTAGTGCCAGTGAGCAAGGTGCTATCCCAACAAATGACCACTCCAATAAGGTGGTAGATAATGGGAAAGGGAAAAGGATACAACATACAAGTGCCGTGAGCAGCACTAGAATGTGGCATAGACAAACCAGCAGCAAACTCCACCATGTAGGATTGATAACTAGCTATTACAGCCAAAATCACTGTGCATCCTCCTCTCCTCCTATTGTCTGATCCCACAAGCTACAGTTCCTCCCCAAAAGCCCTGGGGAGATAGTGTCATCTCAGAGGAAGTACTTACCAAACAACAAGGTTGTTCATGGCAGTGGTGCCAACCAAAGCATCTCTAATCCCTTCCACCTCAGCAAATGCCAGAATGGTTTCTTCTGGGGGCATCAAACTCTGCCTCTCTTTGCTTCTGGGGAGCACATGAACATAAACGGTAGAGGGGGGAAAACCTTCAGATTTCAATACTCCAGAGAACGGGTCACGTGCAGCAATACTCCAGGAAGGACAGCATACGATCCTCTTGGCTCCACAGATACCACTGCCTGGCCCTGGTGACATCTCCAGAGGGCTCTCCCATCCCCATACTGAGAACAGCACAAATACGAGACTGCTTACCTCCCTGCCTCCGAAACGGAGATTATCTCGATTTGCTGGTCTTGAAGGGTCCCGCTACTACTGACCAGCCTCCTGTTTGTCAGCCCAAGAACAGCTTTGATGTTCCCAGTTCTCACTAGCGATTGCTTTAAGGAGCCATCTTCGGAAGCACAAAGCAAGAGCCTAAACCAGATCAGAACAGAAAGCCACATGATAATGAAGGAGAAGGAAATGGAACCCAAATCTGGCCCATTTCTCAGCAGTCACATCTGAACCAGAGGGAGGAAATGAGGAGTAAGAGAATCCTTGCAGATCTCTGAGTAAAGGCAAAAAAATCTATTTTGAAAAATGTTTTATTATTTGTGAGATCACTTAAAACAGATCCATCAGCAAGAGTGCTTCGGCCTCCGGGCAAGAGAGGTGGTCACAAGCCAAGTCCCCTCTAAGCTGTGCAGCTGTGTATTAAGCCCCGTGCAGGGGCTCAGAACTGCAGTGAGAGAGGCACCTCTGCCTGCCGGCCCCAGTGCAGAGCTACCTTGGACTGGTCACGGGTAGGGGAGAGGTGCCCTTCCCTGTATCCAGCCCAGCCCTAGCATGAACCTGCTCCACCTGGGAGAGAGGTGCCACGTCCCCATTCTTTCCCCAGACATGCCAGGGCCATAGAGTGGCGTCCCTCCCCAGCCAGGTCCCGCTGGCCATGGAGAGATGCTTCTTACCTAGCCCCAGGCTTATGCGGTGAGAGAGGGCTGAGGATAGTCCTCTCTCCCGGAGGCAGCCTGCACCCCCTCCAAACCACTCAAATCTAGCCCCACCCTAAAGCCTACATCCTCATCTAGAGCACTCACTTTCCCCTTCCCACTCCCCAGCCCTGAGCCACCTCCTCCACCACAAACCCTGCAATCCTGGCCCCACCCCAGAGCCTGCATTCCCAGCCAGAGCCCTCCCCGCCCCACACTCCAACCCTCTGCCCTACCCCGAGCCCCCTCTCAGACTCTTAACCCCTCAGCCCTCCCCCGCCACACTGTACATGTGCGGAATAAGTTCTATGATGTGCACCAATACGGATGTTGCGTGTCACACATCACCTCCATATCAGTGCACATCACAAAACGCATTCCTCACACGGACATAACAAACGAGAGGGAACACTGGTCACAAGTAATACACAATTATCTGCAGGCAAGCTGGAGAAATGAGACTGGAAATGTTCAATATGCAATAAAAACGCACATATCCAAAACCATTCACCTTATTTCTCCAATCTCCAGCTCTCCCAAGGCAACACACACAAGATTACAGGCATCTGGCAAGGGAACAATTTGTATTACTGGAATCTGTGAAGATAAAGGACAGGGATTTAGGTAGGAACATCCATAAGCTCCTTCTCTGATCAACTTTCGCCCCATTACATAAAAAGAAGCACAGTTAGATGCAGCAGAGAATCAACAATCACCATCTCTGTCCTTACGTTAAACAGGAGGCAACGACTTTTGGGAAGACAAGAGGATATATCAAAAGAAGTTGAGTAGTTTAAGGCCATGAAGGAGACACAAATAAGTCATGCTGCTGTACAATCAATATCCAGTATATGGAGGTCTACTGTAAGGAACTAACATTTATTATTAAATTGAATTGTTCAAAGCATTGGGCTGCATTCTTAGGTGGTGCAAATCTAGTTGCTTAGCTTCCTTCAGTGGGGCTACACCAACATGTGCCAGCTAAGGATCTGCCCAACTCTGTAAGAGAACACACATTCCCTTTTCTGAGTCTACAGGTTGTGGGTGTCTTGCAAAGTGGCCTAATACTACCAGAAAACTACCCCACAGTAAAGAGGAAACTTCTCTTTAATTTACCTCAGGAAGATGCCAGGTATACGCCTTTCTCCACTGGCTGGAAGCCAGAGGTTTCCACAGAGAGACTGAAGTCTCACAAGCAGTGAGGATACACAGTTCCATGCAGCCAGCTGAGTCCCACCAGACTGTGCTCATGTCCACGGCACAGGAACTTGAGGAGTTCTGCTCAAAACAAAACAGTGCGGAAGCTATTCCAATAACTACAGATCTTCAGCCTGGAGATTCAGGGCGACTCTGGCAGGAAATCACTGCCAGAGTGCCAGTGTGAGGGAAGTCTGGAGTTGGGGACTAGTGCCTTTGATTTTGACTTTGGAGTCCTGGATCCCAATGCCAGTTAGGCCATAAAGGAAATGAGTTTGGCAGTTTCATCTTAGAAGTAATGGATACCCACCCATCTAGCCACCAGGGATGTAAGAGTATAACCAATTAAATGATTAATTGATAAGCATCGGTTTCCATTACAGCTACACGCCAGCTGCCGGCCCATTCCCAGGGAGCCGGCGGCTGCCCCGCACTGCAGGCTCCGCAGTATAAAGCTTAAAAGCTGGCTCCCGGCATGGACCGACTCCTGGGGAGCTAGCTGCCGCCCTGCCCTGCTGGCTCTGTATCAGCTCTTTAGTTGCTTTTTGTAAAAGATAACAAGGGGACTGACTGATTATTGCCAGAGTATTTTTTGACTGGCCTCTTGTTTTGCAGTGTTTATAGTCATTGGATTGTGCTTTTATTTACACGACAAAGAAACACATTTTAAAAGTCTCTGATTAAAAATACTTTTTGTTTAAAAACTCAATGTGTGGTTGTAACTCAAAATACTATTTCCCAACCTTTAGCTTTGAGGCCAGATGCAAGCTGCTGTCTCCCAGGTTGTCACTCAGTGCTACAGCCAATTGCTCTGCTGTCGTTTTGTCCTGTACAAAGAAAAAATACAGACTGATTATAAACAGTTTCAGCAAATTACACTCAGCGGTACCAGCGTATGCACAAGAGACTGCACTCACTGTGTCAGATTGCTGGGCAGCAGATTTATGAACATCTCTTTTGTACAAATACATTTTGGAAAACAAGAGATTATCTCCTCCTCTGAATGGTCTTGACACCCACCCACCCACCCTTCCTGCCTCCTACAACCAGGCCCAGGCCTGGACCCCTCTTCACAAAGAGCAAATGTGTTTGGTTGATCACCACTCTGCAAGCAGTTCCACCTTCCTTTCTCCGCTCCCATCTTTTGCACTGGCTATTCTGTACTCTAATGCTGTCCAGCTGAGAGCCTTTCTTCCAGCACCTGGACCAGGCCATTCTGCTCACTGGCATGGTTAGAATTTACCTCCCATAACTCGAAGCAAAGGTTGAGTGTAAGCCAGTGGGATTTTAAAGGGTTTGCTCTGCTGGAAGGCTGGGACGGCGCAGACAAACTCACTGGCAAACAGGCAGCTAAAGGAGACCACGGCCCTGGCAGCAAACAGCAGCAGGCAGAAAGCCCTTGCCCCTGACCCTGACCAGATTTGGGGGAAGATGGCGCATAGGCAGAACCACTGCTCGGGTGTTCCCTGCCTGGGGGGGGGGCTCTGCTTTTACCTTTGCCTTGCAGCACTCCGGGGAGCTGCTCCCTGCTGGCTGATGCTCTTTGAGGGTGACGGCTTCGTCAGAGCTGCATTCAGATCCCATCCTGCAGCTCTCCGAGTGCAACACGCTTGTGGTGGTATTACGCTCCCTCCCATCCGCACCATACCTGGCTGGCTCTTTGAAGGGACTGGTTTTCACTTGCAAAGGAAGCACAGACAGTGTGTCAGGCTGTGACGGGACGGCCGGGGTCGCACCCAAGACAGGGAATGCAGGTAGGCGAATCTGAGAGTCAAGCTGGGCGATGGCATCAGCTGAGACAGTACTTGCCGGAGTCAGCAGCCATTCCCTTGGAGAAAGCCTGCTCGTGCGCAACGGTCCTGCTAAGTGATGCTGGGTAGGCGACAGCACCTTTGCAGGAGACATAAAGCTATTTTCTAGACTCTTCCCTTCCGTATTCACTTTGCGTCTCACTTCCCCCGGCCTCACGCTACCTCCAACGCGCTGCTGCCTGCGTCCAGGCCCAGAAGCAACAAAGGGCTCCAGCTCTTTCACTGGGCAGGACTGTAGTTTCTTCAATTTAAGGAAACCAAACTCCTCATCTGGTAAATGAAAGTCTCTGATGTCCAGTTTAGAGGGCAGCCATTTGAGACTGAGCATCTCATTCTGGAAGTGAAAGGGAGGGTCAAAGGCCACAGGATCCAGACCAAGACGGCCTAGAGGAGTCAGATCTTCCAAGCCCGTCTGTTGACTGCGCCCTCTTTTACCTAGAAACAGGAACGCACGATAGTACGGAATTGAGAACTCAGAGGCAAGACTGTCACATTGTTGTACAAATACCCAGCGGACGTGCAACTCCCTCCTCTCATTTAATGCAGTAAAACACAGCCTCTGGGTATTCCGCACCAGAAGTAAGATTTTCCCAGAGACACATTTCAGGGCAATTATGCATTTCTCAAGGCAAGTCACTCTGCTTTTGGATTCCAGCTAGACTCCTCCGACAGAGGCTGCTGGAACTGACTGCATCGCTAGCTGTTTGGTTAAAAACATTCCCCCCCGCCAATTATTCTTGTTTCCAAACTGCTGATTGTAAGCTCTTAGGGACAAGGCTTTTTTTAATTGTGCCTCGGAAAGTGTCAAGCACTTTGTCAGCACTTAAGCGCTGCCGATTCCTGGATACTATGGTGACTGGTGTCTAAAAGAACTAAGAGAGGTGCACATCTGTGCAAATCCCAGCCTTGCACACATGCAGTGAGTACTGTAACCGTGTGACTCAAGCACACCTTGTACCTGGCCCAAATATTTTCCACAAAGCTCCCCAGCCACTGCTTCTTATCTATTTCACAGCAGTAAGCAACCAAGGCAGAGCATGGGAGAAGCTTACGGCTCACAGAAGGCCCAGAAAATGAGCTTTCGAGATGTTTATTTGTTGGAAACTCTCCCCTCAATTTTCCCGACTCTAACATATGGAACCAAAGGAACCATATCTACAGGAGGAACAACCGCAAAAAGGTACCTTCGAAAGATGCTACCACTTCCACCAGCAAGACGGCGGTAGCAAAAAAGGTCACAAAAAAGCAGGAAGGTAAGTTTAAGAAAATAAGAGCCAAAGCTGGGCTAAGAACACACCGGAATGTGGGTACTAGCCCTGTTATGGAACTCTCTGATGTTCAGGTACCTTTAGATCTCTGTCTCGCTTTACGTTTCACAGAGGAACTTGGGAGATCACGTCGAGGTGGAGTTTCTTTAACTGCGGGCAGTGGATTTTGAATCTGTTCTAAAGGAGGCTGATGGCATTTGCCAAATGTTTGGCTTCCCTCCGGATGATCAGCTTCAGCTGGCCATATAACGCCTGACATTTCTGCTTCTGCGGTGACAAGCACCCTTGTTTTTCCTACTGATGAGCTCTCTGGGTCACCCTCGCAGTTCTCCTTTTCACTGTGAGAATCACTTGAGATGAAAGCACTCTTTTCCTTCGGCACTATGAGATCTGAATTGTCAGCACGTGCTTGCGAGGCATCCGGTGCAGGTCTGCAGGTAGAACCCCCTCTGCCCCTTCCTCTCCGCCAGGTTCTTCCTTTAGCTCGTCGTGTACTAACAATACTCTTCTGAGAAAGAGACCCACTGGAAGTGCCGCTCTCACCCGAGGAAGGGAGAGATTTCTGAGAGCTGCTTGAACTCACTGGGTCACTCTCTGCGCCTAGAAAAGGGAACGGAGTGCCCCTTGCCTGCACATCGCTTTGGGCTGGTTCTTGGTAGAGCTGATCTGAATTTGAATTTAGCTGCTTTTGTTTATTTCGCAGCCCCTTCCTGCTCCTGCCCAGCTGGCTGAGAATGACAGCCTCCAGGTCTACTTTCCTCTGACAGGTAGACATACGTCGAGTTGTCCTAACATAATACTCTACAGGAAAGAGAAGTCCTTCGATCATTGTGCAAGAGCTCAGTGCGCTTTCTGCTGCAGGAGTCGTCGTCTCTAGGACAGGAGACCCTGCTTCACTCAGGGCTTCTGGATTCTCCAAATGTTCTTCAACATTTCCCAGAACAGCACCAGTATTCAGCAGCCTTGAGCTACTGGGCTCACTGTGATTTCTTTCTTTATGGGTTCCGAGTTCTCTAAGATTAGAGTTGCCTCTGCCTGCTGAGGATGACTGATTATCTGCAGATAAATCCAAGGACCTACATAACTCTTCACAATTTTCCATCTGATTTTCTACACAGGCAAGTTCTTTTCCTGTATCACCCATGTTTTCAAATGAAACAGGGCTATCGCTCACTAAACACGGTGCTGTTGGCTCAGAGCTGGCACAGATGTCCATGGCACATGGAGACAAAGGCTGCTGAACGTTACTGCCACCCATCAACATGTATGAATGTGGCTCAGGGACACTCAGAAATACATTTTCTTTGGGCATTTCCTGCCAATCTCTTCCCTGTGGATCTTGAAGAGTTAAATCTTTTTCTTCCTTCACAATGACCAGCCTGAGGGCTGTCTGAATGATATTCTTGGTGTTGGAGATGGTATTCCTTCCCTTGAACACTGGTGACCCAGGCTCCTCTGTACTGGCCGTTTGATTTTCCAACCTTTGACCAGCACTGACTGGTGGCACTTCACAAGCAGATTCTCTCCCCAGTGAGACCAAAGTCATTCCACTCCTTGGCAGCTGATTTTGGTTCTCCTCAGTAACAGACATAATGAGGCCAGAGAGGACATCTTCTTGGTCACTATTTGTGCTTTCTGCCCATGAACTTTTCTGTAGGTTAACTTCCTTGTTGAAGAATTCAGGTTCAAGTTTAAACGTGACAGACATTTTTTTCTCAGTGCCAGAGTCAGGAGAGGCATTGGTCTGACACCCACATGGTTTAGGTTTATCACCAGCATTGGGAGACTGTTTATCCACCAGATCTGTGGAGACAAATGCAATTTGTGAAGAGCATTCCCCAGAAAAGTCCCACTGAAACAGGAGGCAACAAAGCAGAACCAGTGAAAATTTTAGCAAAATTTGCAAACTAAGGATTCTACAAAGATTATTCTATTGACATTTTATATTTCAGCCAGGAAAATAAAGCAGACACACCCTATTCGCTCAGTTTACTAAGCAAACACCAAATGGCTACATGCTTGGTAAGAAATGATGCTTCTAGAAACTAGATGGCATAATGCAGCGGTTCCCAACTGCCGGTCCGCGAATCCCTGCCTGCCGAGCCGTGGCACACTGCCAGGCCACGCCCCCAGATGCTAATGAGCCCACCCGCTGGGTTCCCCACGCAGCAGCAGGGTGACTGGTCTGGTGGACAACAGGTGTGCAGTGACGGGAGCTGGGGCTGGAGTGAGGCTGTCCCTACTAGGGCACTTGCAGCACTATACTACCCTGAACGGTAGCATGGGATCCCACAGCTCTATTCATAATAAATGGTTAAAGAAAGAAACAATCCCATCTCCAGGGGTATATTTTGAATGGTTACCTGAGGTATTAGTCTCGGTTTCCTCTTGCCTAAGCAATCGATTTTGTTCTGCGACCGTTTTCTTAACATATTTTTTAACCCTCTCAGCTCTTCGTGCACGCTGTTAAAACAACAACAATAAATCAATGACTCAGCATTTCATTCTTGGCACTGTTATACATATATATATATATATATTTTAAGAATAAACTTCATCTCCCAAAATCTCAGCACCTGTCACCAAATTGATCATTAAGAAACACAAGAGTTGGGCAAACCTAATAATTCAGGGTTAGACAAGGATGCTTACTTACCTGTAGCCTGTTGAATGTTTTGCTGTACTCTCTTTTCAGGAAGGCTAACTTTTCTTTCAGCTAGAAAACAAAGATAACACATCACAGACATTATACCATGTAAGTGAAAACCGAGGCCTAAAATTGGGCAGTGACATTTTAACCCTGGAGAATTCATACACACATAGACTCAAGCATCTTGAGAAATATAAAGCTTCATTGCTCAAGATCAGTACCAAGGATCTCAGATCCACCCCAGTTTTCTTATCCCATTGCTCTGACCATGTTCCTCTACCAGCCTCCACACTAAACTCTTTCTTTTATCACCTATAAGACTCTAGTATAACCACGGCCATTTCTGCCTGTGCACCTCTTTCCTCAAAACCCCCTCCCATATGAAATCTTTGTCTCTTCCTTGCCTTTGTGTCTCCACACTCACACCTTGTACTTGGATCACCCTCCCATTCTGAGTGCCAAAGGGCCTCTTAAAATACCCCTTTATAAGTGACTACTTCTGTGAGGTCTTTCAGCAGTAAGTCACTGTGTACTGCAGACATACTGTACACTCACAATTGAGATCTAAATGTTCCTTATAAGGCTGATTCTTACACAACCAATTGCTCAACTCAACCAGAATTAACTAATTCCTGGGAAGTCTGAGGAGGACTGATTAAGCTATTCACAAGATAAAAGACATCCATAAATGAGGTGGAACTAAGAATGTTAAGTATTGGGTAATGGACTAATCGAATAGTCAATGCATTTTGAATTGACTATTCGATTAGTTGATACAGCGCCTCCACCTGGGGCTGTTGCTACGCTTAAAAGGCAAAAATGCTGCGTGGAGCCCAGGGTCAGCAGCTGACTCTGGGCTCCACGCAGTGCTGCCACTTTGAAATGCCGCACGGAGCCTGACACCAGGCTCCCCACAGCATTTCAAAGCGGTAGCGCCACACATGCTTTGAAACGCCATGTGCAGCCTGGGGACACCCCAGCTGGCCCTGGGCTGCACGCTTTTCAAAGTGACAGCACCACGTGGATCCCGGGGTGTGGCCGCTTTGAAGTACCCTCTCTTCTCCCCCCTACTTGCTGCCTCTATCTGATAGAGGCAGCAAGGGGAGGGAGCGACTAGTCGACTATCCTGTTGACTATCCGATAAGCATTTGCTTATCGGACAGTCAACTAGTTCTTCACATCCCTAGGTGGAACTGCAACTAATGGGAACTGCAAGGCTTCGTGCCTATGGACGCTTAGATAAACAAAGCATCTTGTGGCCCACCAGCAGCTTATCTGGGTGCATGTGCGACCCAACTCTGAAAACCCCTGGACTAGAAAACTGGTCCCTTCCAGCCCTACAATTCTATGATAATTTTATTGTGATTTGCTTCATTCATTCATTGAAAATGAATCAGCAGATCAGATGCACGAATAATTCATGTACCCTTTAGAAACCGGTAATTGATATCAAAGCATCTCATGGTTACATGGCCCCAGGATACAAGAGACAAAGTGAGGCGAGTTCAAGGTGGTGAGCTCCGTGTAAGCTTTTGTCTCTCACCAACTGAAGTTGGTCTAAGAACAGATATTACTTCGCTATCTTCTCTCACTATCAAAATCTCTCCGCCATCTTTATAAAATCCATTGTAAAATTAGGGAAATTCATACTGAAAAAAGTAAAGGTAGGAAATAGTGATTATTAATTCCTTGTGGGAGGGAAAGGCCCTTAATACTGTAATGTAGTTTTCTCACAATAACACACGTGGGAGAAAGTCTGGAGAATCAAACTTACATTTAAACTTGTTTATTAAAATATACAATAATGAACAGACAACAACAGCACACAGTAAAACCAAAAGGCAATCCTCCAACACACAACCACACTGACTCTGAGAAGTGATCTGACTAAATTCACTTCTTTGTGTTGAGGGGCTAATGGGGTGCTATCGTCATCTAACCTGCCATGTACCTGTCCATACATCACTACCATAAACTACTCAGATCTTTCATAAGCCCCTATGCTATCCCTGAGAAGGCTTTTATGTCCCTTCATAGCACATGGCCACATTCAGATCAATCACATGGCACAAGTCTCCAACAATACAGTGGAAGTCAAATATAAGTGTTGACATATTATGAGATTTATTACAGATGCCTACCTAACATATCTGAGACTATGGGCCTCAAGGTGTGGAACCCAGAGTCAGGTGCCTCACTGGGAGGTAAGATGGCATGGACTTATTTGCCATATATGAGCAAATATGAAGCCATGTACTCCAGTTCCTTGACCCCACAGGCAAATGTACAGAGTATATTTAAGATTTAGTAAAGATTTTATCAAAATGTCTCTCCAACAAGTAACATATACAATTAGTACCAGGGACACAGGAAATGTTTTTACTTGTGTACTAGTTTTATTTATACATTTCTCTAAAGCTGAATGATCCTTTACCTCATAACCCTCACCTATTAATTAAGCATGTAGGCAGTACACATCTGTAAATATGGTACAGTATTCTTACAGTTACAGGCACATGTACCTTTGAGGAACAGTGTGGGAGAACAGCCCCAGGTTCAACCACATCTGATAGCAGTTTTAGAATCATAACGGTATTTCCTGGATAAATGTGCACTTTGAGCGCCACATGATCTCTGTTTAGATATTCTAGGAACAGAACCACAGTTAGGGATTTCTGTAGCCCCTTACAAGGAGTTTCATGCCTTCTATTTTATTCCTACAATATTTGAGTGTAACCACAGACTGGAAATCACCAGCCTTTCTTGCATACATGTTTTCTGAAAAAGTTAGCAACGCTCTGTTACATAATTACAAATACATGTGGGGGGTGTGAATGGGTAACCGGTTACCAGGTACCAGTTAACGGGGCAGCATCCCCCCCGAGTGGAGGGCTGCTCCAGCCCTGTGCGAGTTGTGCCCT
>JANRFK010001605.1:1448927-1469772 GCA_030068395.1 Apalone spinifera | reverse complement strand
CGCCTTTTTGAGATAGGATTTGACCAGAATTGCATGGTGTGATCATACCATGGATTTATATAGGGGACATTATGATATTTTCTGGTTTTATTAGTTGTGCCTTTTCCAATGGTTCTTAACATTGTTTGCTTTTTGACTGTTGCTGCATTTTGAGCAAGTGTTTACAGAGAACTGTCCATGCTGATTCCCAAGGTCTCTTCCTTGAGAGGCAACAACTAAACTCATTATTTTTTCCAATGTGCATTACTTTGCACTTATTAACATGAATTTCATCTGCCATTTGATTGTAGTAACTCATTTTTTGAGAGCCCTTTGTATTCTTTGCAGTCAACTTTGGATTTAACTTCTATCACTTGCAAATGTTGCCACCTCGTTGTTAACCCCCTTTTCCACGTCATGTATGAATATGTTGAGAGCAGTGGTCTCAGTATAGCTCCTTGGTGAGCAATTTGCCGAGCCCCATTGTGAAAACTGACTATCCTGACCCCTTTTTTCCTATTTTTAACCAGTTAATCTGATCCTTGGGAGAACCTTTCCCCTTAGTCTGTGGATGTTTGGTTTGGTTAATTTCCCAGAACACACATGGGACATGAGCCTGCCCTAAAAAGCATCCAGTCTAAGGGTTAGTCTTGATAGATACGGGAGGGAGGATTGCAGAGCAGGCAGGAGGATGCAGGTTCTAGTCTTGATATACAAGGCATTCAGGCAACCCTTCCCTGCAAGAGCTCACACTTCTGGGCTGTACTGGGAGGCCCAAGCGAAGGAGTTTTATCTGAGTTTAAGTTTCTTTTTTCATCTTGGCAGAGTTTTCATTTTTTGTATGTGCAGGCCTCCAAAACAGCGACCTTAAGAAAGAGAAGTATGATGAGGATGGTGGGCTCGCACATTTGTCACTTCTTCCTTCTGTTCTTTAAATTACAATATTACAGTCTTGACTATTTAAATATTATCTATAAGGGAAGACTCTTGCATTGTACAATATATGGCTTGGATCTCTAGTACTGGAGATAACTAGGCTGGCATATAATTGTTTTTAGGGTTCTGTTTATTTGTCCCTTGATGTCTGGTTATTTAACATGCGTAGAGAAACATCCCCAAACTGATCCATCAGGCTACTATACATCCTTCTTTCAAGACATGCTTCTGTCCTGGATGCAGTCTGTAAGAAATATCATATGAAGCTTCACTGGAGTCAGCTGAGCAGAGTCCCAATGGGAGGTTTACTGCCAGAAGAGAGTCTGAAGGGATTCAGTGCAGGACAGTTGGTTCATAAGCTGATACTACATTGGCTCTTGCCTAAGGACTAACATCCAGGAATCCTGGGGTCAACATTAAAGCAGCATTCTGTTTGCAAACTCTGTGTTCTCAAATAGCATTCTGTAACATTCTATACTTCATTATAGTAAAGGAGCCCATGCAATAGAATAAGTCTTTTGTATTACAAGGTTGTATTTCTGTTACTGATCATCTATCTCTCTGTCTCTTTGTTTTTCTCTGTCTCGCTCTCAGGCATCTGGCAACAAAGTCAGCAGACAGTCTGTGCTCTGTGGAAGCCAGAACATCGTTCTGAATGGAAAGGTGTGTAATATCAAGTCATGGGTGTAATTTTTGTAAAATCAAACATTTTTGTGGTTTGCAGTCAAGCGTGCATGTGTTCATAAATTATATAATCAACTGCTTGACCATGCTTTGGTTTGTTATGAAATATACTCAAGGCCAAATGTTAGTTGGGTTTATGAATGTGGTAAGGAAAAATGTTTATATAATACAGTCTCTGAGATGTTGTGTCATATAATGATTTTACATTCATCTTATACAGGTGGTAAGCTCCCCAAATTACATATTTTAGCTGGTGGTATTTATTCAATGATTTTACAAGTTACACACATCTTTACATGTCACTAAAATCCAACTATCAGTTCCATCCCCACCCATCTTGGTTAGTGCAGGTCTCCTGATTCAACACACACATTTATTTTATTGATCACCATTGTCATCCTCATTGATATTTTTTTCTGACCTGGGAAGAAGTGTTCACTTCTTGAATGTTCACTATGAATGTTTGCAGGATTCATAGATTCCAAGACCACAAGGGACTCCTATGGTTGTCTTGTCTGACCTCCTACATAGCACAGGCCACAGAATTTCCCAAAATAATTCCTAGAGTAGAGCTTTTAGAATAATATTCAATCATGATTTAAAAAAATGTGGGTGATGGAGAATCTACGACAACACTAGGTAGATTGTTCCAGACTAATGATTCTCACCCTTACAAATTTACAATCTGAATTTGTCTAACTTCAACTTCTAGCTGTTGGATCAGTTGCTGTATTGGGATCCACATTTTATGGGATCTCTGCACTTGCTATGTAGCCTTTGGGCAAGGTGCTTCGCCTTTTTGTACCTTAGCCTATTAGTAGAGTGGAGATGAGAACTGACCCCTTTCCATGGGTATCCTGAAGCATCATTAATTTGTCTTGGAATGCTCTCACGAAAGCGACTTCAGTGGTGAATTTGCATTTTCTTTTCTCATTCATGTGGTTTGCCCTACGGGGGCCACAATCCATGTACTAATAGGTGCTAATGACAAAAGTTGGTGTTCTTTTGACCCGATAGAATCCTGCTGTAAGGTACAACTTCACTGAAGTTATGGTAGTGCTCAGTGTGGCCTATAGTAATAAAGGTACTGAAAACATTGGTAGAACTAGAACTCACTTGACTCTCTCTCGTTACCTAGACAATAGTTATGAATGATTGTATTATTCGTGGTGATCTGGCAAACGTGAGAGTTGGACGCCACTGTGTGGTGAAAAGCCGTAGTGTCATCAGGCCGCCATTCAAGAAATTCAGCAAAGGGTAGGAGTTTCTGTTTCTTCTGTGCTATGCTGTGAGCTTTGTTAAACTGAAAGGTGAACTTAGGAGCTTTGGATTTGCTAAGAGCTGTATTCCAGGGACTGTTTCTCTAGTCAGCATTTTGCATATTTCCTCCTAAATCAGCCTTTTTTCTTATTCTCTGCTTTGCTTTGTGGATCAGTAATGCTATCAAGGTGCAGCATGAACATTGCTGGACTGAACTCGGACATGTGAGTGAAGGAGAGGCTGACCTATTGTCTTAAAATGTACATATTTGCACTCATTAAGTCTAAATATATTTTGCTAGTGGTTAGGATGCTTTTTTCAGTTCACCTTTTAAAATATTTGAGCAGTGGGAAATATGGATTCATTTTCTAAGTCCTGAATGCAGCCTGGGATTAGCATATACTCTTCTAATGCATCTCTGCCAGATCTAAGTATAATAATTACATATCTATAAAAGTAGAGTTTTGCATGGTACAATATGTGGCTCAGATCTCTGGTACTGGAGATAATGAGGCGAGAATATTATTGTTTGTAGGGTTCTGTTTATTTTCCTTTGGTGTCTGGTTATTTAACATACATGGAAAAACATCCCCAAACCGATCCCTCAGGCTACTGTATGTCCTTCTTTCAAGACATGCCTCTGCCCTGGATGCAGCCTGTAAGAAATACCTAAAAGGAAATCAGCCAGTTCATGATGTCTAGTTTGTAGAGCAGTTGAGCATACCAGATGGTTGCTTATTTGTAACAGAGAAAGTGTATCTAAACATGTGTATGTGTGTGTTTGTTACTTGTCACATGCGGCCGGATCCTGCAATGAGGTGTGGGCTAGGGATCCCTGCACTCACATGAAGCCCACCTTGGCCCATGTGAGTGCATTGATTGCTTATGTATACACAATAGAGGGTCCAGGGCTTTAGATACCATATTCCAGGCATAGTCCTCCAGGGTTGAAGAAACCTGAATTGCTAATAAAAACTACATGCTTAAAATGAATGTAATTTTAAATACCCTGTCAGATTTTTCTTTCTGCATCAAATGAAGCAAAATGGGCACAACCCTTTTCTTTACCCGGCATGTTGCCTTTTATGACCCCCCTAATATTTTAATACTATGGCTGAAGTATTGGCAAAAGAAATCCCTAAAGATTCCCATGTCTAACTGCACACTCAACCCACTAAATCTAGTCTGAACCCTCGAGCTGTCCTTGTGGGACCCTGTATCAGCTATAGATATCAGAACACGGGTTCCCAAACTGGGGGGCGTGAAGAAATTCTGGGGGGGGGAGGCGACCCAGTCTCTCTCCCCCCTCCCCCATCGCACCCCTCCAATCAAGTTTTGCTGCTATTTGCAAGGGGGGCATGATGCCAAAAAGTTTAGGAACCACTGTATTAGAATGACCCTTCATGGGCTAGCATGGCCTTGTTAGTGTTTACCAGTAGGGGGCCCTATAAGGATTCAAATAATTGAATCATTCTGAACTTTCAGCCTTCTTTGCTGTATTCTTCTCATTCCTGTTGCCCACTGGGGAATCCTAATCCAAAATGCTTCAACAGAAGCTGACTGTACCCTCCTAAACAGCATGTTAAGCCCAGAACGTGTCCGACTTCACATGTTCAGTGTTTAGCTGCCTGCTTGGAATTAAATAGTTAAAATTCAGTATTCAGAAGCATTCAGATTTATTTCTGTTTCTCCTATGGAACTTGAAACACAGAACATCGCTTCATTATCTGAGTCCCTTTGTAACAGCCATAAAGGTACCTCTGCTCTGAAGAGTCTATTGTCTGTTGGGGCAGCATCACACACCAATTAGTGTGGTAATGCTTTGTTCAGCCACAGCCATCTCTCTGCCCCTCAGGTGAAAGGGGCATGCAGGGGACAAAGCTGGAGTGTATCGTGGTGTAGTCCCTGGCCAACAGCATAATTTAGAGGCAGTCTTGGGCTGTTGTTTTAGGCTTTATCCAGTCCCAGGAGCAATAAGGCGATTTAGAGGTGCTTTTTTCCACCCCCTTCCTTGGTCCTGCACGAAGAGCTTGGTTCGACCCAGGGATTCAGACTTTAAATTGTTAAAAAAAAATGTTGCTGCTCTTTTCATATGACCACAGAAACTCCTCCTGCTACTGTTACAAGATGCCTTGTTTGCAAATGTTTGCAGGACCCAGTTTAGTTCAAGAGGAAACGAATGAGCACAATCCGTGGCTGTGTCCCAAGGGATGTTCTGCAGGAATGTCCTCTACTCCTCCGATTCGGGAGTAAATTGGTGGGGGCTACAGTTAGAAGGCAACAAGACTTGAACATCTCCAAACGAGCTGGAAGGCTGGTGCAGTAGTTAGGGCACTAGCCTAGGACTTGAGACCCTGCTATACTGTAGGCTTGCTTGTGTGACTGTGCTACATGAGCTCTCTGTGCCTCAGTTTCCCAGTTGGTTCAATGGGGAGAACAGCACTGACCTGACATGGGGATGTTGAGAGGTGCTCGGACACTATGGAGATGCAGCCAGATAAATACCGCAGGAGAAATGTCCATGAAGTTCTAGCTGGCAGGGCCTACTTATGTGCCTGCAAGCTGCTTTGTCTTCTCCTTGTGAGCCCTTCTCCCTCTCCCAACACAAACTCATATCGCACAAAATTGATGGTTGGTTTGGTGTGAAAAGTTGTCTGATCATCATGGGGATTTGATACAAAATGCATTATTTCTGGCTAGGGATGCGATCTGGTTACCTGGTAAGAAGCCTCCTGCCCACGGCCCACAGGTTTAACTTGTTAACCGGGATTTTACATCCCTATCTCTGGGCAGATCTATCTTGGCTCCAGCTGCTGGGGATGGGATTATATGGTTTGGGGTTTGATGCTATTGTAGAGTTTGAACAAGTAACCCCCTTTCCTTCTCCAGAGTTGCTTTCTTCCCTCTCCACATTGGTGATCACGTCTTTATAGAAGAAGATTGTGTGGTCAATGCAGCCCAGATTGGCTCCTACGTTCACATAGGCAAGAACTGCGTCATTGTAAGTATGCATGGTCGATCTTCTTCCTTTAAACCCCTCAAATTCGGCTAAGAACTTGTACTTCCTTTTGTTGGCTCTGAGTATCGGGGAGCGTCCCAGCCTTGGGTTAGGAGAGATGGACTTTGGAGTGGATCCGTGGTTTCCGCTCACTGGAACAAATGCTAGTCGGCGTAGTCTGTATTGCCAGGGACGACCTCCACTTTAATCACTGTGCTCATGTAATTCCCCTTCCCCAGTGTGGAGCTTGAAAGCTTTGGTGGGCGCAAACTCTGCTCTTTTGTATTGCGTGTGCTTCTGAATGGAAAGTGCTTCCAAAACCCTCCGGCTTCTATGCAGTGAACCCCTGCTGCCTGCATCCCACAGGAGTGTGTGCGCTCTGCGCTGCGGCACACGAGACACAGGGGAAGGGCAGAATGCAGCTGCCTGGGGAACAGCGGATGCCTGCAATGTTCTGACATTGGCACAGTAACTGGAGATCTGGGAAGCCTTGAATAATGGACCTAAGGCGGGATGGGCAATCATTTTTGACGGGGGGCCACTCCAAGATTTTGGGAAGTGGTGAAGGCCCGCAGTCTTCCATGGTATTCATGGAGATGCGGGGTCCGCAATGGAGGTTGGGTGCGGAAAGGACTGGAGTGCAGGAGGGAGACTGGAGTCTGGGAGGGAGCTGGGATGAAGCAGGCGGTTGTGACCTAGGGCAGGGGACTGGAGTGCAGGGGTTTGGGATGTGACCTAGGGTAGGAGGGGATTGTGATCTAGGGCAGGAGGTTGGGGTGCCAGATTTGGGAGGGGATATGGGTGTAAGAGGGGGACAGAGGGTTTGGGTATGTTGAGTGGGAGGAGGGCAGAGAGTTGGGGCAGGAAAGGGCTGGGGTGCCAGAAGCAGGGTGTGGGCAAGAAACTTACTTGCCAGCTGCCAAACTTGCCTGCCTGCAGAGCTTAAAATGTTTGCCAGCCAGCCAGCCTATGTGCTTCATGAATAAGGAAGCCCAGGAGAGGGGGCGTGATTCTTCTTAGCTTCCTGTTATTCTAACAAGCAGCTCCCATTGGCCAGTTTCTACCAGAAACCGGCCAATGGGAATGTGATGGGGGTGGGGCGGCTCCTAAAACATCCTCCCTCCCCTCCAGTTTTAAAACAGAAATGGAGCCCTGCAGCTGCGTTTCTGCGCAGCGCGGAGGGAGCCTGCCTGGAGCTCCCCGCTGCCTGTGCAGGCTGGATCCGGTGGCTTGGTGGGCCAGATCCGGCCCGTGGGCCGTATTTTGCCCAGGCCTGACCTAAGGCAAGTGTGGTGTTGGCCTGACCACACCCAGGGAGGGTCACTTGTGTGACTGGTTATGCACTCAGTGACCCTGCCTTAGTCTAGCTGAGGACCTCCTCTGAATTGTTCATTTATACCACTGATAATGCTGGACCCTGCAGCTTACTCGGCTGCTGCAGAGGGAGGCAGGCAGCCAGCTAACAGGAGTTCAGATTAACCGATAAACCTTATGCCAAACATGTGCCCGCAGTGCTAAGTTTTTCTTGTCACAGACATCAAACACAGCAAAGCCCACGCTGCTTCTGCTCCATAAGGCAGTAGGGTGAGGTGCCAGCATGTGCTGCCTGGAAAAGATCCCCGTTAGCTGGGAAAGCAGGAATGGGCCAGTGGTACAGAGGGAAGAACGCAATAGAGTCTTTAATTGTTTTGATGCTGATTGCCAGCAAAAAAAGGGTTGGTGTAATGAGATGAGGTAAAAGGCCCTTTCTGACACTGTCACCTGACTGCCTGAGACATGCAGCGCCACTGGTACCGAGGGACACACATTTCGGGCTAGTTCTTCAAGGAAATTGATGGCGCCTGCTCCACTGTCTGGCTTATTCATCATCCTCGCAGCACATGGCCCCTTCAGCTTCTTCTCTCCAAGAGTAGCTGGTGCAGGCAGGAGCCAGTGTCCTGGGGTGTCTTGTTTCCTCGTACAAATCAAACCAGCCTGCAAGACTTTAGGAGGGAACTGACATACTCTGGCATGGCGAGGCCTCCAGAGTTCCTACCTGCCTGTAATGAATGGCTGGATAATGACTCCCATTAGAAATGGCAGTGCAGTATCGAGATTAGTGTGCAGTTTGCTGTATCATCATTCGGATAAATGAATGCATGAAGCATGACCCACTAATTGTTTCAGACAGGGTGCCACTATCCAACAGGTTAACGTCCTGCGTCTCATTAAATATTGCAGCAATTTCAGCCTAATCGCTGTTGCCTGTTTCAAAGGCGTGCTTGTTCTTCTCAAACACTGCATTTACCTAACGCTAGACAAGTGGACGTCTCTATTAATTGCTATTGTTTCTGGGCCTCTCCAAGCCAAATGAGAGTGGTTGGGTTATCAGCACGCATGAGGAATTGCTGATGTCAGGGTATCCAGAGGAGATTGACAGCGGTACAAGTAGAGCTCAGCACAGTGCCATACAGTCAAGGTTGCTGACGACTGCGATGGGGAATATTTTGCCCAGTGATTACACAGTTTGGAATACCAGTCCCGACTCGAATATCTGCTCCCCAACAGAGACTTGTTTTAATAGCAAATCCCTACTATGCGTGTATCCTGGACACACAGATGGTTCCCACACAGAAGACAGTCTCTGCTAGTGTGTGTTGATCTGTGCAATATTAAAGTTTGTGAAGTATGTTTGCAACAAATTTATTGTTGGCCAAAGCTATACAAAACATGTTTATATTTACCTGGGAGGGGCTGAAAGCAAACAGACAGGCTAGGAACTCTGTACTGAGTGCACTGATGATTTCTAGACAGACAGCCTGACAGTAAGGACTTATCTACACCAGAACGCTTTGGCTGCTTTAATTGTGCTGATACAATGTAAGGGGCATTTTGCCAGTACAGCTGATTTTTGCTTCCCAAATCAGAAGTAAGCCAAACCAGTGTAAGACAGTTTTATCAGAACGTAAGTATAACTTATAAGTGTATCCAATATAATGGCATCCATTCTGGGGCTCACACCCTACAATGATCAGTAAAAACATCACACTCCTGGTAGTGGGAACCTTAAACATAAGCCCCTACCCAGCACAGTTCTTCTGGAATAACTTCTAGCATAGACCAGGCCTTAGAGTGAAATCAGCAGTCAGAGCTGAGAGGAGAAGACCCGTAGGCTGCAGGCAGAGTTCTTGCTTCTTACAGATAGCCCTCGTGACAGCTTTGAGCAGTCAAGACTCGCTTTTGACTATTAGAGGCATGAGCTGGAATAAGACACAGTGTGTTTTTCTGGTTGTTATACAGTCACATGGAATCTGGTTTCTGTTCCAGGGTCGGAGGTGTGTTTTGAAAGATTGCTGCAAAATTCTAGCCAACACCGTTCTCCCGCCTGAAACCGTGGTCCCACCTTTTACAGTCTTTTCCGGCTGCCCAGGTAAAGCCCATTTAATTTTACTTTTGGCATAAATTCAGCTACCATCTATCCTGACTTTTAAAAGACATACAACACATTGTGGTGGAGAAGGCCGGGTAGGCTCCCTGCTTGCACGGTCTTAAAGGAATAAAGCGTGCGAATGCTCCTGTCAGACTGCACCTCTGTGCTGGTACAGAGCCCACCTCAGCAGCTCTGCTGACCAGACAGGAGGTGCCAGTGTTCCAGTCCTTTGGCAACAGCCGTGGGGGAAGATCAACGTAACCTTTGTTCCCTTAGTTACTTGCCTTGCTTTGGAAAGAGCTGACATGACCCTTGTTTGTCTGGGGGCGGGGGGGGGAGGGGGGCGGCGTATAAGCTATGAAGGGCGCTAGCTGGAGACTGCCTGCCTTATGCATTTCTTAGGGGAAGCCAGACTATTGTGTTCATCTGCATGAGGGCAGTGTCCCCACACAAGCCCACTGGTTGCTGTTTAAGCTGCAGTATCTAGGGCACTAGAAGACTTATCCGGCATTTCTCGGGTCCTTCAGGGCAGAGGGCTGGTGATATGGAGGGGTGCAGGGCAGGAAGCTGCAGGTGTGTGGGACAGTGTGAGTGTGAGAGTTGGGGGGATGAGGAGGGTTTCCAGGCAGGGGATCCCATTTGGCAGGGCCTTTTCTCTCTCCCACCTCTGGTGCTGTGGCCAAGGGTTGTGGGGGTTGAGCAGGGGGGCTACTTACCCAGACTAGTGGCAGGCAAGATGACAGAGCCCCAGCCCTGCTGGCCACTGTTAGTTGTGCAGCTGCCCCCGGTGGCCACACTCAGTATTGCATCTCTCCTCATTGCCCCTCCCTTTCCATGCTATGGAAAACAGTCCCATTCCTGGCACATGCCATTTTCCTCGCACAACCAAACCCTGACCTTGCTTTCAGTTAGGACACGAGGAAGCTGCCCACTAAGCTGGTGATCCTAGCTCGTACCGTACAGGAGCAGTTCTCGAACAGACTCACAGACGGACAGTCAGATGTGCACTTCTACGATAGAGACATCAAAACCAGTGGAGAAGCTGCATGAAACTTTCCCGGGTTTGTTACACTTGCACTCATGCTCTTCTTGCTTTTTCAGGGCTCTTCTCTGGAGAACTCCCAGAGTGCACCCAAGAGCTGATGATCGATGTGACAAAGAGCTATTACCAGAAGTTCTTGCCGCTTACTCAGGTCTAGTAGCCTGTTCACTGTGTTTCCGAGAAGTAAAGGCACTACAGAGAGCACTGGGGGAAGGGAGGGGAGGGAAGGTTAGTGCGCCTGCGCTGTTAGGAGTGACACGTCCTGTGCGCTTTAACACTAATGCTCCAGCAAGCAGTTCCTTGTGAAAAGTTGCTGTGGGATGTTTAAACTTTGTATATTTACTCAAACTTATTTAATTCCATATTGCCTGTGAGGTACGCCATGAAGTGTTTTGAGGTTGCAGTACAGTTACAATTCCCGCTAGAGTAATGCATCCTTCTCCAGTTGAGCAACTGTAAATACTTCCTGGGCAAAGTGAATTGCATTCATCTGTCCTCGTCAGCCTGACGGCTAGAGTGTATAACTGTTACAAGTAACCTTTGTCCTTGACCTGAGAGGCTGCTGTACTCTGAGGCAGGATTTTCCTTCATCTGCCCTCTAGTGCATGGACTGGGATTCTCTCCCCACACTAAGAACAGAATAACTTCTGCCTCCCTTAGCTTGCTTCAAAACTTTCAGTAGTTTAGCTTTCCTGCCTCCTGCTCCCAGGATTATGGGCAGAGACCTGGCTTTCTCTGCCCTGGCTGAAGGCAAATGTCTCACCATCTGGTTACTTTAAGAGCAGAGACGTTTAGCTGCACTAATCCCAACTGCCTTGCCAGGTTAGTGTTCTCATGGCTGATGCGGTTTTTTCTCCTGAGCAGCATGCAGTTCAGAGACTCACACGAGATTATGGAAAGAGGTTGCCCACTGCATTATCTGCTGCCAGAAGTGGGAGAGGGTGGCATTAGTGCAAGAGTGCCACGCTGCAGGGGGCACGGCCTGTTGGCAGCTCTTAACTGCAATGTAAAAGTTGTCACCTGAAAAAATCAAAAATCCCTCCAAAAAGCAGCAAGTGCATGGCATGTTGGGCACAGTTCTTATCAGGGTAACCCATGCGTATAACTCATGGGAGGCTACGGATTCCACACCTCTGACTCCTGTAAGGTGGGCCCCTGCCAAGGACAGGGTCCCCTCCTCTTGCATTGTGTTCAAACTTACCATTACCCCTTTCCTGCTGAACCGGGTATTTCAAACCAGGGCCTCTGTGTGGTGTCCTGCACTGAGCTCGGAGCCAGAGTGCCTGGCAATCGTGTTGTAGGCCTGCGATGGTTAGAATAGCAGTGAAGGGCCTTCAGCTGTTGTGTATCATGTAGGGCTCTGATACACATTAACTAACTAACAGCTATATACATACTCCGTGTGTTGTAACCACTGTTAATCAAATGTAGCACCACTGTCTGGTTTGTTTGTATTTTTTACTGTACATAAATTAAAAGCCTCTTATATGGGTCAAGTGACTTGAAAGTTGTAACTTTCCAAATCAGATTGCCAAGGGCACTGAGTTCCTGCTGTGCCGCTGGACTCGTTCCACATTCTCTTGTTCAGAGAGCGGCACCTGAGCGCTTAGCAGGCATTTAGTTTGAGTGCGTAAGGAGCTGCTTGCCTCACCAGAAGCAGAATAACTTGGGCTGTGGCGAGCTGGTTCACCTGTCTGCCTAGAAACAGCAAAATAACATTCAAGGGCCACTGATGGGAAACTCTCTGAACCACTTACCAACCCTACACACAATCAGTCACTTACCTGTTAATGTGACAACAGGCCCCAGCCAAAAAATATTACTAGCTCCAGCCAAGTAGAGAACAAAAGGAGGGTATAAACAGTTACATGAAGATAAGAACAGTCCAGTTCTGTCAAGCAGCAATTAAAAGGGCCAGTTAGAGGAAAAGACATCCTTTCAAAACTGGAATTCTAGTGAGAAAAATAGAAGGAACATAAAACTCCAGCAAGTCAAGTATAATCAGGCAGGCCAAAAGGAATTTGAAAAGTAACTAGCAAAAGGCACAAATTAACAGCAATTTTTTCAAGTACATCAGAAGCAGGAGGCCTCCCAAACAGTCAGCTGGGCCACTGGAAGATTGAGATGCTAAATGAGCATTCAGGGAAAACAGGCCAGTGCAGAGAAGCTAATTTATTTTTTTACATTGGTCTTCACTTAGGGTGAAGAGGGCGTCAGGGAGATTCACACACCTGAGCCATTCCTTTCTAGGTGACAAATCCGATGGATTTTCCCTGATTGAGGTGTCAACAGATGAGTTTTTGGAATAAATTGATAAGTGGGTACTATGCAACCAGTGCCAAGATGGTTTTCACCCACAAGTTCTGCTCCTCCTTAAAGAGCAGGGAAATAAGGAAGAGCCCTGCTAATAGAAGAGGAGAGATTGTTTGTGAAAGAGGCAGCCAGCCGGCCACAAATACAGCCCAGTTATATTTAATAGGGAGGTGTAGGTTATGGAGACTCCCTCCTGAGTGTGTCCTATTCCAGATGGAATTGTGATAGTTCCAGCTCTAGAGCTGGGGTGTTTCGCCTCAAATGTCATTCTACTGCAACTGCATTCGGCCCATGTCAGTTAGCCCTGTGATGTATGCTGGATACCGCAGCCTGTGTTCCGCCTCCATGCTGCTGGTGTCAGCGACGGGAGACGATAGCTACGGCGGTCTACAGTGGCCCTGCAGCCCAAGTCTTTCTTACCCTGAGGCCACGCAGCCCATTTCAAATCCAGCCACTTCCCCCTCTCCAGCCCTGAAGTGTGCGCACCCCCAAGCCTCAGTTAAACCAATTCTCTTGTTGGTGCAGCAAGCCCTTGGAAATGTCCCTGCTTTCTTCTGACGCTCACTTTCCAGGAGGGTGAATTTCTTCTCTACCTGCTCCTCAGCCCAGCCAAAACTGGCAGGCCCCAGGGGGTTGGTTTTCTCTGAACTAAAATGACACCGGGTTGGTGCTGCGACATTGTTGGATCCTGCAGGGTTGTGGTCCTATTAAGCCTTGTCTACACTGGGCTTCACAAAGAGAATGTTTGGGGTTTAACCCCACGTCTGGGCTATCTTAGCACTTGGTCCTGCATTGCCTAACCAGATCTGAGGACAGGACAAGAAGCAATGGGCTTAAACTGCAGCAAGGGAGGTTGAGGTTGGACATTAGGAAAAACTTCCTACCTGTCAGGGTGGTTAAACACTGCAATAAATTGCCTAGGGGGGTTGTGGAATCCCTCACTGGAGAAATTTAAGAGCAGGTTGGACAGACACCTGGCAGGGATGAGCTAGGCAGTGCTGGGTCCTGCTGTGAGAGCAGAGGACTGGACTCGATGACCTCTCGTGGTCCCTTCCAGTTCTAGTGTTCTGTGATTCTATGGGGGTGCAACTGAGTTTAAGAAACCCTGTTACACCAGGCCTGGAGCCAAATGTTGCTGGAGTCTTAAAGAGCTTTACTGTACGTTTCTCCTTTGAGTCACCTTGTCTGGCTTTAGTGTGATGAAAATGTGCCGGCGGGGCGGGGCCTGCTGCCTTTCATCTGAGCGGCACAAGTATTAAGTCAGGTGTTCTTTGCATGGGAGTACATTGTGTCCTGTTGCTAAGTGAGCTGGAAGGAGGTGACCCTCCAACCCATTCCCCTCCAGACCTCTCCACAGAGAAGCGAGAACTGTGCACTCTGCAGCTCCATGCCACAGGCACGTAGGTTGCAGCCTCAAAGCTCACATGCCCAGACACACTGCAACTGCTGAGCGTCTGGCATGATCACTGGGAACTAGCTGCAGTAACACATTCAACGTAGGGTTGTAAAACCCTGGTCAACCAGTTAACAGAGTGCCCTAGCATTTAACCGGTTAGCTGACTAAGCAGGGTCTGGGCTGGGGAATGCTCCAGCCCGCCTGGAACAATCCCCAGCCTGCAGCTGGAGCTGGCTGCCGGCTCCCTGTCCCACGTGGGGACAGGGGCTGCCACCGGCTCCCAACTCTTATGGGAGCAGCCCGTCCGTGGTGGATCCCGTGGGCAGCTGCTCCAGCCCCCACTGGTTAATTGGAACCATTAAGGGTGATGCTAATCAGTTAACCTTTTACATTCCTAGTTCAGTCCCACTGGAGTGACACCGACCATCTCTTTGCTAAGTGACCAGGGCAGCTCTGTGCTTGGCAAGAAACTGTCAGCAGCAGGGTCCAGCTGCGTGCGTTACCTCGTCCACTTCAGAGTTTCAACACCACGCAGGGCATTTCACAAGGGTTGCTGGGTTGGGGGCCGCACTCGGGTATCGGGAGGCGAGGGGAAAACCCTTTTGAAAGATGGGAGCTAGTTTTCTTGCGGGGGAAGGAGGGTTAATGGGGTGAAGCCAAAGCCATGGGATGAGCTCTGGGTCCTGCTGTGTCTGGTGCTGTGATGTGTTAGCATAGCTTTGCGGCCAGGGGTCTGCAGTTGTAGGGCTTCCCAGGAGCATCTCAGCCTGGAATCCTCTTTTACCAGACTGCCCTTCCTCCGCCTCAATGACCGTCTGTTTTGTTGTCTTTGTTAAGGCGGCCTCTGCCAAGGCCTAAAGACCAAGTCACCCGTGAAGACCTCAAAAAGGCAGCACTGTTAAAATCCCCTAGATCTGGCCCTTTTACCCTCCGTCCTCTGGAGCATCGCTCTGCCGGGGCTCGTCTCTGCACCTGTCTGGGGCTGGAACGATGAAGTCTCCCTAGGTTGGTGCCTGCCACCGCTGCCTCCTGGGAGTTGTAGTCTCCTGATGTCTGCTGTTAGCCCAAGACAGTGGAATGAACCACAACTTCCAAGAAGAGGCTTTGCTGCACAGATCTGGAGCAAACAGCCGCAGCGGGCTAGCTGGCTTTGTGGGCAAAGGGGACTCTGCTACTGAATTCCTTTCTTCAGGAGCCTTTTCAAAGCGTTCTCACGTGTTGAAATAAACCGTCCCTGCCTTTTGGCACCATAGAGTTTTGTGGGCCCTGAATGCCCTGCCCAGCTGCTGGCAGCTTTCCACTTTGAAATAATGCAGCAGAGCTCAGAAACAGAACAATCAGAGCTTCGGGAAGCTGCTTTCTCCCAGGGTCCCAGGCTAGTGGTTCCAGCCACAAGGGAGCAAGGCCACAGGCTATTGTAGGGCCCTGTCGCGAGAGGGAACGGGGCCCAGGAGTGTTGCTGGAGGTCAGACCTGCTCCACCAGGACCAGAGTCCCCAGGCCGGGCTGGGGATTTCTTGGCGCTAGTTGAGCCATTGGCTGCAGTGTTTGTGACCTGCAGGGCTCAGGGTCTGGCACTGCAGCCTCAAGCGAGCCATGAACTCTAAATCCCTTCTAGAAACCATCTGAATGCCTCTAACTTGCCAGTATTTATACAGCGGAGTCTCCTAGGAGGGCGGCTACCTGCTGAGACAGGCGCCCAGCAGAGCACCGTTTTGAGTCCCTCCTGGCATTAAATGAAGCTGGTTCAGGTAATGGGGAGGGGACGACCAGGCATATAAACATATTGACATATAAACACTGACTGACCCGTTTACAGGGCATGCGAGCTGTTAGCAGGGAGCATTGCTCCTACGGACTTCGGGGGCCCTAGGCCCAGCCAGCTCTGGGGGCAGGGCTGGGAACACCTGGCACATGGGCCTGTTTCCTTGTCCTGGGCTAAAGGGAGCAGGACCCTGTTCTGCTGGCACAAACCTGGAGCTCAGCTGTCCAGTGGCAATGCCTGGCTGCTGCGTTAACAGTGTCGCCGGGCAAGTCTCTGGCTAGCCTGTGCTCGGCTCCAAAACAGGCAAACGCTTGCAGAACAGCTCCGGGGAGCCAGAGGCAGCTCCTTCCCGTAGGCCTGCGGGGGGCAGCCACTGGTCAGGCCTGGATTGCGCACTGGGGGGGGCGTGCAGCAGGCTGCAGGTAACAATGGCTAGAGTTTCAGCCGCACACACGTAGCTGGGGGAGGGGGATTACTTCTCCCACCACCGCTGCTGGGGCAGAGCCCAGGGTTCATCCCCACCACACTAGGTCAGGTGTGGAGAGTCACTTTGGCCAGGACAAGCGTTAACTGCCCCTCTCCCCTACTCAGAGACCCATGCGTCGTCTGCCACCACCATGACGGGGGGAGGCACCTGAGAGGCCCAACTTCCAGCAGCATAGAGGCCCTAGCTCAATGCACTGAGCCAGTGCGAAGGAAGAGCCGTTGCCCTGAGTTACCAATGCGGCTTACTGCAGAGCTAGCTGTTCCTTGGACAGTCCCTGCTACCGACCAGGCCTCAGCAGTGAGATGTGACGCATCACTGCAGGAGCTGCGGCTGGCTTTCTTTTTAGGAAGAGGAGCCATCCAGTGTCACAGAACACTAGAACTGGAAGGGATCTTAAGAGGTCATCAAGTCCAGTCGCCTGCCCTCATGGCAGGACCGAGTATCATCTAGACCAGAGATTCCCAACCTTTTTCCCATGGAGGAACCCCTAAAATAAGTTTTCATACCCCGAGGAACCCCTACCTATGAAAACGTTTGCTTGGTCAGAAAAAGTTGACAGCGGGGAGCGCAATTCAGTTACTGCTAAATTATTGTCAAGAAAATGTATTTGTAAGGAGCTGTTCTATATATGGCAGCTTACATTGTAAGGAAAAAATGATTTATTCCACAATTTCTCGTGGAACCCCAGGGTTATGTGGATACACTGAGCTAGACCATCCCTGGCAGGTGTCTGTCCAACCTGCTCTTAAATATCTCTAGTGAGGGACTTTCCACAACCTCCCCAGGCAATGTGTTCCACTGTTTAACCACCCTGACAGGCAGGAAGTTTTTCCTAAACCTCCCTTGCTGTAACTGAAGCCCGTTGCTTCTTGCCCTGTGGAGGAGTCATTAACGTGGTCAGCCCAGGGCAAGCTGCACTGAAACTGCCAAACAGCACACGAGTGGTAATAGCAAAGAGATCAAATATAGAGCGAGTCAGAGGCCCTGTCTGGGAGACTGCGGGAAGACTGGGCAGGGGCAGGGTTCCTTGGAGACAACCTTCAGGGAGAAACAATCATGACCAGATGCCTCTGAAAATGCAGACAGAGAAAAAAGACGTTTCCCCGAACACTCACCTAAGCAAGCCCTAGTGACACAGTGTTAACAAATAGTGGCAGGGAAAGGGACCCTAAAGTGCCGTTCAGAAGAGAACGCCCTGCAGCAGTTCTCATCGGACTGAACAAAACGCAAGCATGAGACCAGGCGCTGATTACATCCCAATAAGACTTGCCCGAGTCTAACCAATAAGCTGCTCATAACATACAGGAGATGAGACGCAGGCTAACAATCACCCCGCTGCTTTCTCGAAAAGTCACCTTTTCCAAACATACCGATGAGAAACCCGCCGGGCCCGGGAAACCGTTCTACACCTAAGCCCATCTCCCTCCCTGTCACTATAAACTAGTCCAAATCCGTTTGACACAGTTGTACCTAACAGCCAAGTGCACGGTTGTCTCTCACAGCCCCGCCTCATCACCCTGGCTATGCTCATGGAGACAGAGTAATATCACGCCAAGTACCTGTCAGACCCTGTTCTCGCCTGTGTATTAGCCATACTGAGAACCGATGTGTCTACTTGTGCATTTGGTCTGGGTACTTATCTTGAGTGAATTCCCTGTACCCCCGGGGTCCCAAACTTTTCTCTGCCACTGCAACCCTTGATACCTGACATTCTGAGATACACCAGGGGTTGGCATCCTACAACACGTGTGCCATAAGTGGCAGGCAAAATGATTTTCACTGGCACATGAGCTTCCCTGCCCGATCTGAACGCTAGCCCCCCTGGCTCTGCGCGTTGCCATTCTCCTTCCCCTAGCAGAGACAGGCTCATGCTAGCACAGTAGCAACGGCCTCCCTCCCCGAGAAGGTAGGCGCTCTGGGCTCTTTGCCAGCGGGCAGCCGGGGTAGCTTCCAGTGGCGTGCGGTTTCTGGAGTCCAAAGCATTTTTCGAGTCCCAGTGAGACCCTCCCCCCATCTACTGTGGCTGCCCCATCCCCGTGCACTGTGCAGCCCTCTCCCGCCTCCTGCAAGACTGCCTCTGCCAGGCCGGGCCCCCTCCATTTGCCACTGCCAGGCAGGGCCCTGATCCACCCACCCTGCAGAAAGTGCCACGCACTTGAGAGCAGCAGCTTGGGGTGCCAAGCCATGAATAACGTTTCTTCTCACTCCCCAGTGGTCTTTCTACGGGTGTGATTTGAAATGCAGAATAACGAATAACTCGTTCAGGAGATCTAAGCATAAAGGAGCGAGGCCCCAACAAATCGGGACTGCCCCTCCCCCAAAGATGTGGTTATTTACAAAGCGGTCACATTGCCTGTGATTGGTACACGGCCCCTGCCCGCCCCCGGAGAGACACTGTTACCATGGGCTGGGTGTGAGGACTTTGGCCCCAGCTGCAGTTCTCGCCCATCTGCCCATCCCCTATCCAGCAATGAACCCTGCCTCCGCAACCTCCAAATCAGTGCTGCCCCCAGCCCACCCCCACCAGCTTTGCCTTCCCAGCTCCTCTACCCCCACCCAGCCCGACTCACAGCAGTTCTGCCCCCTCCTCGTCTGTCCCCCACCTCACACCCAGCCCCCACCCTCATCTCTGCTTCTCTTTCTCTCCCCCCCCATCCCCAACCCCGGGGGCTGCAGCAAGGTTCCCCACAAGGGAGGGGTACAGGCTCATAGGAGGGGGAGGAGGATACGGAGCTCTTGAGCAATGAGGCAGATAGCCAATGAGAAGGTGGTTTACCCCCTGCCCTACCCACGCTGTGCAGGACTCACGTTTGCCCTCTTCCCCTGGCTTTGGGCAGTGGAATGTGGCATGCACAATATTTGAAAGAGCTTCTGGGCCGTCCAGCCCCAGCACCAATTACAATACAAGGGAAGGGTTGTTTGTTCTCACGTGTAGGTTTGTCTAAAAAACTCTGCAGCTCGCCTGTCCGGGCCTGGCAGCACCCTGATGTGCTGCAGCACCCGGCCGGGAACACGGGCCCTCCTGTGAAGGACTGGGTGGGGTGCCGGATGAGAAACCCCGCAGTGCCCTTGTTACCGAGCGTGTCCCTGTAATTCTGCTGCGCTCAGGCCGCCGAGAGCCTTTATCAAACAGGGCAGAGTAAACTGCAAAACCGAACAAACCAAGCGAAAGCGACGCTGTGTTGTGTACGTCACCTAGGCAAAGGAAAGCCTCCGTCTGCTGCTCCGTAGCAGGCTTCCCTGAGCCTTCCTGACTCAGCAGAAGCTGCTCCTTCGTAGTCTGTGAGAGGGGAAAATAGCAGCATCTCACTGCAAGAGAAATCAAGGACGTGTGTTATTCCTCTAGATCCCCCTTTAATGTCATTGGCTTCTGGTTCTGAGCTGCCCTCCTCAAAAGGGGCCACTAGTCCACTCCTAAGGCCAGCGAGCACAGCTTGGCTGGGATGCTGCCCCGGATGCCGGCTGAGCAGGCACACCAGATGTTCCCAAAACCGAAAACGTGAACCAGGCCTGGGCAGGGCACGCCACACAGGAGACAGCACCATGGCCTTCTGCTGGCAGTTCTACCCAACCACACCCACTGGCTTCCAGGCTGGCTGTGAGTTGGCAAAGCAAGCCACTCTGGTTTCGTCTGGAGGGTTCTGCCTGCGGAGAACTGGGTTCTCCACCTGAAACAGGAGCACTGTGAGCCTGGGGCAGAGCAGAAAGAATCCCCAGGTGAGCCCTTTCGAACACTGTTCCCCAGGGAAGTGTCACGGGGCTCCACGCTTCATCTTAGATCCGCACCCCCACCATGGCAGGGAGAGCGCGTGGACACCCAGAGCAGTCTCAGGGCGGGACTGCTGGCCCCAATGAACCAACAGGGCTCTGAGGATAATGCCTTTGAGCCCCGTACTGGGATCCTTCTCTCCTTTGGTTTTACGCAATCTTCCCCTTGTTCTATGTCCTGTCGCAGCCAGTTGGTGCCCAAGCCCTGCTGCTGCACCTGGCGCAGATTATTTATTAATACTGGTATCGCTTTCATCTAGAACACGGCGCCGCAAGGCCGCAGCGCTGTGCACCCAGCCAGCACACACTTCCGCCAGGAGTAGCCCGGGCCAGCTGGCAGCCCAGCCAGTGGCTATCTCCAGGCTCAGGGCGAGTGAAGGGCTCCTTCACCCTACTGTGCCACAGCTTACTCTGAGCCACCGTCTGACATATCGCACCGGCCGGAGCTGCACTGCGAACCTTCCAGTGCAGGGATCCGTCTCCGTCCCATGCACGTGCCTTGTGGAGCTTGCCCGTAAGGCTCCTTGCATACATTTCCTACTGGTGCAGTCACTGAAAGCCCAGAAACCAACAGCTAAGCCACAATTCCCTCGCCTTGGCTCCTGTCCACCGTAATACCAGCCACTTCTCTAGCACAGGAACCACCCCCACAGGGAGCCCAGGGCAAATCTTGGCGCCTGTCTCCATGATACTAGGGAGGGAGGGAGCATGGTGTGGGCAGGAGGGGAAGAGACGCAATAGGATCGAAGCTCAGAGCAGAGGAAGCTGCATGTTTCTGCACGGATTCAAGTTCAAGCAGGATGAGAGCT
>JANRFK010001605.1:1379173-1389484 GCA_030068395.1 Apalone spinifera | reverse complement strand
CGTCGCCCGATTGCACGTGGGACCCATGAGGGTGTGATGGGCGGGGCCGCTTCTCCAGTGTGCCCCCCGGCGGGGTAATGCCGGGGCCGGGGCCGGGATTGGCCCGGGTTGGACACACGAGAGCTGTGGAGGGGCGCGATTCCAGGGGCCCTGCGCCTTTAAGGGGCGCCCCGCCCCCCGCTGGCGGCGACAGGGATTGGCTGGCGGTGCGAACCCGGATGCGCCTCTCCGCGCCCACGTGCGTGTTGCGCTCCACGTGGCGGAACGGGCGGCTCCTCCATGGCGCCTGCGCTGCGCGGCCTGCGGCCCCTTCTGGGCCCCGGGGCGTGCTCCCAGGCGGGGGCCGTGCCCAGCGGCGCCAGGGTGCGGTTCGCGCCCAGCCCCACAGGTACCGGGCCGCAGCCCCGCGCGGCGGGAGCCCCTGGCTTGGGGTTCCCTGTGCTGGGCTGGCCCCTCGCTGGCCGGGGCGGGGGGTCTGCTCGGCTGGGCCGGGCACACGCGGAGGCTTTGCCTGCTGACTGAAGTTGCATCGCTTCCGCTGGAAGGAATCTCCCTCGCTTCGTGAAATCCGTGCAAACGGTTCTGCGGGCTTTGTCAGATGGTGCGCTCCGGGGTTGTGTCTCTGTCAGTTTCAGCTGATCGCTTGTCAGCTTAAGCTACGCTGTGGGTATGCCTCAAAAATTGATTTAGCAGCGTCCACGTGGAGATCGGCGGTGGTTTAAACAGGCCTGTGGCGGAGCTGGGAATGGAACGCCAGCTACCAGTTGGTGTTTCTGTGTCTCAGAAATAGGTGCCTTAAAAATAACTAAGAACACGGTCTGGCAAACTATCCTGTCCGTTTGGGCCCCTTAGCCTGTGCAGAGCCTCATGGGCTTGAGTGTTTCTTGACAGTGAGTGTTTTGTAATATCAGGGCCTAAAATGGCTAGTTCTGTGTGCTCAGTATTAGACACCGCTGTCTGCTAAGGTGAGCAGGTAACTGTAACTGCTGAAAATCTCAGTGGTTCCTTGGTTACGTGCTGCTGGCTCTGCAGGATAAAGTTTAAATAAGCTTTATCCTGCAGAGCCCTCTGTGAAGCTCTTCTGTGGTAGCAGGATGGGCAGCTCTTATCCACCTGGCTCCCCTGGGGAGGAGGCTTCGCTGTCTGTGTGTAACTGACACTATTAACCGATAAGCATCAGCTTATCAGTTAAACGGTTACTCAGTTACACTCTAAAATCTACCAGTGTTTGTTGATTTTTTTTTTTTTATTTTTATTTTTGTTAAATGTGGGTTGCAGGGGAAACTCAACTGAAATTGAACATTCATAAAAGAATCTCTGCTAGAGGTGATGCCTGACATGTACATCCTTCCAGCGGGGAACGCTCCCAAAACCTTTTAAATACCTTTTAAAAATCTGCCTTTTATATCCACACTGAGACGCTCTTCATAGATCTGTCTTATCACACTTTGCAACCAGTTGCGTCTATTAAACTGCCTATGGGAATGTTGTATGTCAAGCCAGGAGCAGAACTTGCCGTGGTCTGCCCCGGTGTACAGGTGTCCCAAATAAAGATAAAGGACAGTTTCCGTCAGTTGTTACTAGAAGCTGTGCTTTGTGGCGTCAGCTCCTAGCGGGCGGGATCAGTACAAACTGGCAAACGCTTGGGCAGCGTTGGCAATCTGCAGGCTTGTGTGAGATCACACGACCCACCCGTGATACCATTGGTGATGGCCCTTAGCTGGCCTGTTTACTCTCTGAAGCCTTGTCTGTAGCAGGAAAATGAACAACTGCTGATCATTTTCAATACGCGATCCCTTCAGTGTTTCAGAGAGGAAGACCGAGGCTGCTTGTACCTTCCAGAAGGGTTGTGAGAATGGCTTTCTCCAATGGACGCTGTCCTTTAAACTGTATTCCGCACCAGTTCTGGGGAAGCCATTTCTTCAGTACTTAGGCTTTAATGACCTGCGTGACCAACTGGCATTTCACTGCGGACTCTCCTTTCACTTTTACGTGCAATAATGTGATCTGATCAGTGCCATCACAAACAATAGCTGACAGCTCCTATGAAAAATCTCTTCTGTTGAGTGGATTTTATTTGGCCTGATTTGCTCTACTTTTGCTCTACTATCCCAGGCTTTTTGCACTTGGGTGGCCTTCGTACTGCTTTGTACAACTACATTTTTGCCAGAAAACACCAGGGGGCTTTTATCTTGAGAGTGGAAGATACGGATCAAAGTCGAGTGGTGGCTGGCGCTGCAGAAGGACTAGAGGATATGCTGAATTGGGCAGGTAACTTCCAGATCTGTACAGTTCACTTCTAAATTACTGAAATGACCTACACCCGTGATGAGAAGCTGTTAAATGAACCTCACTGAAATGCAAGCTTCCGTCAGTATTGTTCCTTGCTATTCAGTACATTGGTCTAGTGGTTACTGTAACAGGCTAGGAGCCAGAAGGATCCTAATGAACTGGTGAGTATCCTTTGGTTTTCCTGTGCAGAAGAACCCAGGTGTATTCGGTAAGGATGCATTTCTTTCCAGTTAGAGGTGTATGGGAGGTTGGAGAAAAGGCCAGGAGCTGGAATGGAGAGAACTCAGCATGAGTTCATAAATTGTGTGCATGCGCATGTAATTTGCAAAGAAAGTTGAATAGACTTTTTATCAGGGATGCTGTAGGCAGTGCTTGGTCCTGCCGTGAGGGCAGGGGACTGGACTTGATGACCCCTCGAGGTCCCTTCCGGTTGTAGTGTTCTATGATTCTGTGACTCTGAGGTCTGTGACATGTCTTAAAAGATTCAGACATCTGTGAGCACTCCAGTCTATCCTTTGCCTCTTCCTGTGTTTGGATGAATGTTAAAGCAATTACATTATTGGTGAGAGTTTGGGAGGTTGGTGTTACTGCAAATTCCAAGTACCCTGGCAATCAAATAACTTTTCAGCTGATAAAACAATGGGTTCTGAAATCTCAGCTGCATGTCTGTGAAGAGAGTGTAACTCTATCCCAGGAAGGTGTGTGCATGCACAGATACATAAATCACCCCGCCCCCGCCCCTGTGAAATGTATTAGATCTGCTCAAGTGTTTGCCAGTTTGTGATGGTCTCGCCTGCCAGTGGCTGGAGACCTGAAAGAGACTGTAACACTATTGATTTCATTGGAAGATTCCTCCCTAGCTCACCGTGGGGAGTCCCATGCTGCCCACGAGCAGTGTGCTCTGTAGATTTATTGTGAACTGCTGCCTGCTGAACGCGCTATCCCCTTACCCATAACTCTGCTTTCCAGGTATCCCACCTGATGAAAGCCCCCGCGAGGGAGGCCCGGTCGGGCCCTACCAGCAGTCACACAGACTCGAGCTGTACAAGAAAGCCAGCGAGGTGCTTCTGGAGAGCGGCGCTGCCTACCGCTGCTTTTGCACCCCTCGGCGCCTGGAACTGCTGAAGAAGGAAGCGCTACGGAACCAACAGACACCACGGTAGGGGCTGCCTCTGTCCTGTGGACTGTGCGTGAAGGGGACTCTGGCTCTGAGACCCCACCTGCCCAGCCACAGGGGCACTTTAGTGCCAAACGTGTTTTGTTGTTGAGAGTTCTGGTTTCTAGCCCAGCTAAACATCTCTGCTTATCACTTATTTACCCCGTACCGTCGCTAAAGAGCATTACATGTCTACAAGCCTCCCAACCCCCCACCCTTCCAGCGAGGCGGGAAAGGGGACGGGTATCATCCCCACACAGCTGACGTGACTCCACCCAGCCCCGGGAGACTCGCTGCCCGAGCTGAGATTAGGACTCGGGCTCAGACTAGAATGGGAAAAGCTGAACGTTTGCCAGTGGTATTGAACCGAGCCCCTTGTTCGCCTCTCCCCACAGCTATGACAACAGGTGCCGCCACCTGAGCCCCAAGCAAGTGGCTGAGAAGCTGTCGCAGGGCTCTGACTACGTGGTCCGTTTCCAGCTGAAGGAAGGTGCCGAGCCCTTTCATGATCTGGTCTATGGATGGAGCAAGCACGAGGTGGCTGCTGTGGAAGGGGACCCAGTGATCCTAAAAGGGGACGGCTTCCCCACTTATCACCTGGCCAGCGTGGTGGACGACCATCACATGGGAATCAGTCACGTTCTGCGTGGAACCGAGTGGCTCACTTCCACATCCAAGCACCTTCTTCTCTACAGAGCCTTTGGCTGGGACCCGCCGCGGTTTGGCCACCTCCCGCTGCTCCTGAACAAGGATGGCAGTAAACTGTCCAAACGGCAGGGAGACATTTTCCTGGGGCATTTTGTTCAAGACGGCTGCTTGCCGGAAGCCCTGCTGGACATTGTCACCAACTGCGGCTCTGGATTTGCAGGTACGGGGGGTAGGCCCGACGCACGGGGAGCGGCCCCAAGGTCTGGTTACTTGACACGTGTGGAAAGATTTGGGGTGAATGGTGCAGCTGTCACGGAGCTTTGTAAGCCCCTTGGTGGGGTGGGCTGATGTCCTGAGCTTAATGACTCCCTCCCTTACCCCCCCCCCCCCCCCCCCCCCCCCCGCGACCGGCTTAGCAAAGAGGGAATGGATCATGGAGATGAACCCAAACCCCCTCCTTCATCCGGGAGGGCATTCCTGAGCATGGGGGGATGGCCAGAGGAAAGTTCACCCTGCTGCTGCCCATGTCAGAGCATCTCCATCAGGCGAGGCTTTCAGTCCCCAGCTCTGTCTGTTCAGCACCAGCTTCGCTGTCAAATGGAAAGAGCTGGATGTGGGTGTAGCAAGAGCCGCGCTCCCCTGGGACTGTTGGAGGCACTTCTGCTCTCTGATTAAGAACGTCAGAACAGCCAGACGGGGCCAGACCAAAGGCCTGTCTAGCCCAGTGTCCTGTCGGCCCACAGCGGCCGATGCCAGGAGCCCCAGAGGGAGGGAACAGAACAGGAATCCTCACGTGATCCCTCCCCTGTCGCCCCGTCCCAGCTTTGCAGTTAAAACACACACTAAAGATTTTCCCCAGCCTGTTCAACCTGTAAGTGCATGGGAAGCCGGGCCAGTCGCTCCCTTCCCAGCTCTCTGCAGGTGTCGTAAACCGTGGTGGTCCTGCTGAGACATTGGGCTCAGAAACCCCCCTGCGCATTAACCCTTCCCGGGGATGAAACGTTCTGCCCCGAGACGTGTGCCGCTTGTTGGGCCATGGGGAGGATTTCTCTTTAGGCAGAGGGACAAGTCCCTGGGTCCAAGCAGCCCATGGGCTCCTCCACACTGGCTGGTGCCTAGAGGGCGCAGGATCGTTCTGATTCGGTGTGTTCCCCTTGGCTGCTGTAACGGGTCCGCGGTGCTGTGAAATGGCTCTGTACCTGCCCTGGTGCTGCCTGGCCGACTGCTGCGTGGGCAGGGGCAGAGTTAAGGGGAAATTCCAGGTTAGGTTAGGACACTTCTCAAATGCGTCGTTCAGTGTCAGCCATTGGAGCCCGCAGGAACTCCCAGGGCGCTGCCTGTCACTGGGGCATGGTAGAAAATGTGGGGGAGTCTGTCCTCGGGCTGAGGCTGGCCTGGCCCAAACGCCTGCCATTAGGGCGCTACCTTTCGGGTAAACATGCCCCCTGGTACCGAGCAGGCGTCGAGGGACCCTCCCATGTCGCTCTGTCCTCGGCCGCACTGAGCAGCCGGGATACTAGCTCTCCGTGGGAGCGAATGCCTGAGGCCACTGGTGGGTTGTTTTGCAGGGAATCAGATGGGCAGGACGCTGGAGGAGCTGATCTCGGAGTTTGATGTGGGCAGAATCACCACCCACTCAGCCCTGCTGGATCTTGACAAGCTCCCAGAATTCAACAGGTCTGAGAACTGGCAGTAGCCCCTTATTCCTCTCCAAGCAGCCCTACAAATCCCCCTATGGGGGCTTAGATTTACCTCCTGACTCTGTCCGCCTGCTGGCCCCATTGTGGCTGCTCCTCTGGACTCTCCATTGTTGCGTTCTTCCCCCCCTCCCCCTGTAAAGCAAACCGTTTTCGAGCAGCTCCATGGCAGCATCCTGCCCGCTGCACAATTGCTCCCTGACTTTCAGAAGTCATCATGGTCAATGGTGTAGTTCTGGGAAGCGCCCCGCCCCTTGTGGAGAGCTGGTGACCAGCACTGTCGGGTGGATTTCTAAATGGCTCCGTTAGGCTGTGCTGAAGCCAGCAAGGGCCACGCCACTGGGATGGTTCTGTCTTCTGTGCAGGATTCACCTGCTCCGGCAGGTTGGAGATGAGCGGCTGCGAGGCCAGCTGGTGACGGAGCTGCAGAGGCAGGTGGAGCAGGCCTATGGCGACCGGCTGGTGGACAGAGCGGTTCTAGAGAAGGGCTACGTGGAGCGAGTCCTCCTGCTGAGAAAAGTACGACAAGCGTGCCGGCGCCAGTGCCTAGGGCAGAGCAGTAGAATGTGGGGAGGGCAGAGGCTCTGCGGGTAGCCCAGCTGGGTTCTGGGGAATGCGCTGACGCTCCGAGGCCTCGTGTGCCATGGGAGGTCCCCACAGCCCTGCTTCGTGCCCAAACGCCGAGCTGCGGAGTCAGCGAGGACGCTCCAGGCATCTCCTCTGCCTCTGCAGACCTGCGTGTCTGCCCGTGCCAGGCTAGTGAGCAGCCGTTTGCATCACCAGACCCGCCGTGGCGGGGTGCAGCCTCAGCAGAGACCAAGGACTGAACGGGCCTCCTCTCGCCCCAGGAGGCTGGCTGTCTCCAGGACTGGTTGGCTGGGCAGCTGGAAGCTCCTCTGCCTTCTGCCTCTTCTGGGCTAAAGGGAAGAGAGCCAGTGTGGTACTTTGTGTAGAATCGAGGGTTCTGTCCTTCAGAGCCCAGATCTCAAAGGAGGTGGCAAAGCAAGGGCTGAGGTGGGAGAAGGGGAGATGGCGCCCTGCCTGATGCTGCGGGAGTGAGGCCGCAGGGTTTCCTGGGGCCTATGCTCCGCTCCACGAGATCGCTGCAGGCTGGGGGGTCACTGCATGCTCTTGCTTTAGAAAGGCAGGAAACGCCTTGATGACGTGGTTTCACGATGGCAGCAGATACAAAATTACTCATGTGACTTCCTGCTTCTGCCCCCCATGAGTCAGTGTGGGAAGCCATTTGCAGGTCCGGCTCTGACTCGGCTTGCCTGCTGGCCTGTTACTGAGGCTGGTAGCCTCGCTCGGCGTAGCTCAGCACTTGCACTCCAGTGGGAAGTGGGTGTAAAATGCCCCACAAGCCGAGCACCCTCATTCTGCCTGGTGAGCGCCAGGGCAGTGGGGAATGACCCCTTTGCCACCCTGTCCCTGAGACTGTCTCTTCTCTCCATCAGCTGCCTGGCCCTGACAGTCCACCCTTCCGTCCCACAGGGTCACATAAGCTGCCTGAAGAACCTGGTGGCGCCTGAGTATTCTTACTTATGGGTCAAGCCGTCCGTGTCCCGAGAGCAGCTGCAAAGTGTTTCAGCAGAAGTAGATGAGATAGGAAAGCTAGTGATCGGGTAAGTGTCCCCTCCCTGCTCTGCTCTCCTGCCTGCCCCCTCTCGCTGGTCTTGCTGCTCAGCCTGCGCTGGCGGCAGACACACGCTCTAGAAAATGGGCTGCACTTGGCATGTGCTGAGAAGCCAAACGCATTCACACTCGGTCCTCACCCCCCTGGCCCCTCTTGATGCTCCCCTCCAGTCAGCCCCGAAGACCAGCCTCTCTCCCCCGGCTGTAGCTTTGTGCTTTCTCCCACGCTGCCCGTGGGGGTGGGGGGCACTGTTTGCAAACATCCTCTTGGGATGTGAAAGGTTAATGGGGGGAGGGGCTGGAGCAGCTCCCCATAGGCAGGGGGCTGCCCCAAATGGGAATTCCTCTCCCCCGCGTGCCACTAGATTGAGGGCATCTTCTCTGAAAGGCTGATGGAAGGGCGGATGGGTGCTCTGACTGCAGAAGGGCTGAATGAAGACCTGAGAGGCCTGGCGGCGCAGATGAGAGGCACCAAGTACAGCAGCATGATGAAACTCCTCCGCTTGGCCCTCAGTGGGCAGCAGGTAACAGCCATAGACGTTGAGCTGTTTCTATCTACCAGCCTGGTCACAGGACACAGGCTTGTGGGTGCCAGATCTTGTGGCACTTCCTCAGACTGGCTGAGGAGCAAACCCGGATCGCTTTTGACTTCGCTGGCGGTTGGCGTGACGGCCCGGCGTCCGCGTCCCGGAGACTCGCCCCGATGTTCCTTGGGAGATCCCTTTGGACCTGCAGGAGGCTTGATACTTCTCTGGGCCGGTCCCAGGGTTCTGCTGTGATGTTACATCTTGTCCGAGAGGGATTTTCTGGCTGCTTCTCAGTTAATTTATCTGCTTGCAGGGTGTGTGTTTGCCTTAAAAGCCTAAACTGCCTTGGGTATTTCTCATTCACATCTCACACGCATTCCACGGATTACATACACATTCATAAGCAATATGATTTCTAGACAAAGTGGCCTAGAGTAACAGGTTGCATTGTACTGAAGATAACATGCCAAAGGCATGATAAAAAGCTTAACATAAATTAGAACTAAGAAAGCCAATGCTGGGGAAGAAGGGAAAAGCAGAGGGGTATGTCCAGTTAGGTAGATGCCAGTGGAGAGGAGGGAGGGGGATCTTGTCCGACTGGTTACGGATCTTGTGTGTTTTCCTCAGTTATGGTAAGTGAATGCGCTAATGTGAAAGCTCCTTGTCAGAGAGTAGTGCTGGGAGAGACAAGAGGTATCAAGTCCACCCCTCCCCCCAGAGTTGCAAACCTGTGGTTGGAAAGACACAGGCTGGTTTGCAAGGAGCATTGTCAGCTGTTGGGTTCTTGTGTGCGTCATGGCTCAGAATGTAACCAACAGTCAATTCCTCCTTCTGTCCCAAATGATTGTTAAAAACCAGGGTGAGTTCTTGTGGCATAACTCCTCTGAGTTTGAAGGCGCTACCCCAGCAGAGAAGTTGGCCTGAAGGGAATTTTTCTTCCCTGAAAACAGAACCAGTGTCTCGTATTAGAAATGTCAGGTTATTTTAATTGCAGGTGACTGACAACGCCTCAGTCAGTCCTCTCCAGTATAGAAGGGTAACCTGCTGCGTGTTACCAAGGGAGAACGTCAGCACTGGGCTGAGTGTGAGTAGAACAGAGTGCTGGCTTCCACCTGTGCAGTGTCTTTTGTGTGTGTTTTCAGCACGGACCCAGCGTTGCTGAGATGATGGTTTCCTTGGGACCCAGAGAAGTGTGTGAACGGATTCGGAAGGTGCTGTCCAACTAGCAAGAACTTTCCCAGGAGGAACGACCCCAGCAGACCGCACTCCCCTCCAGATACTCAGAGCCCTGTGTGGCCCTGAGGATCCTGGCCTCATCTTTGCGGTCCGTATTTTAGAGGAGCTGGATCTAGGGGATGCAGTTGAGTTGATTCAGATCTGCTCGTTGTCTGCATCTCGTGGGACCAGGCTGGCGTTCACAGTGGGACCTAGAGGTCTTCATCTTCACTGTATGCGCAAGTCCAGCCGGGCATGGCAGGGACTGAAAGTGGTTACTTCTGATGGCTGCTTGATTTCCTGCAAGCCAGCACATGGTGATCGCCTCTTGGAGCAGTGTCCACGTGACTCAGACGCCATCCCAGTGGATGCTAATTAGCCCCCAGTTGGCAATCTGAGCAGAGAAGTCACGTGTAAATAGGCAACCTAAGGTTGATCCCCTCAGCTGTACAAAATGCCCTTGCAGTTCTGGCATTGGATGCATGTTGGTGTGTGAGGGAAGTGTACACTTTCCATGTCCCCGTGACTCAGACTTTTCTTTCCGACATGGTAACTCCCACATTTCTCATGAGTATTGTATTCTCCTTTTTAAAGTCCCGGATGTTTTTGGTTTTGAACTGGAGCCATAAAAAGAGAAGCGAATAGCAGTTGCTGTGCCGGCATATCAATGTATTTGGTCATTTCCACTTAGCAATTTAATTTGCAAAGCCTCTTTTTTGGACAAATGCACTTTCATTTTCCGTGAAATTGGGCTGCTCGATCTTTTCCTTGCAGGGAATCCTACCTGCCTCCCCACAAAACCCCATCATGAGTGTAGGAGAGAGAAGCATGCACATCTGTACAGCTGTGTCTAAATGTGAAGTGAATGTGTAACTTTTTACAATAAAAAGTTGTGAATGTTTCACTGTGGCTTTTCTTAGCAGTTTGAGTGCTTCTCAGGTGGGGGAAGTAGCCATGTCACTCAAGAACTGTACATTGGCTCTGTTTGGTTTCACATGGAGTAGGTTTTCACAGGGCCGACTTATCCAGTAGGCACAGTGCCTAGGGCTCACGAGAATGTTTTAATTTCTTTTAAAATCAGAAGAAGAAAAATGAACTTTTAGGGTCAAAGAAAATGTTTTAATTTTTTTTCTCACATCAG
>JANRFK010001605.1:1340220-1350838 GCA_030068395.1 Apalone spinifera | reverse complement strand
CATGTAATTTACACAAGAACCTTTGGTGAGGGACCTTGTCAAAGGCTTTCTGGATGTTGGCTAACTATTCACTAGCATGTGTTCTAACTGTGAAGGGCCTTGCCTTGTGGGCCCAGTGCTTTTCTCCCCAGTCTTCCTGCACTGCCTGTGCTAGGAAAACCATTTTTCCTTTCTTGTTCTACTTGCTATCCATGGTCTTACTGCTGTGAGTTGGATACTGGGTTATAGGTCCTGATACGGTGTTACTGGTGGCTCTATAAGTACCTAGAGAGAATGGCTGACCAGTGATGATGATAAAAGCCACATCAAACAAAGATGAGGGTGATGCATGTGACTTGAAGCTGGCCTTGCACTGATCTAAGGGTACCATTTCTGAGCTGGTTACAGGGCTAGAATGCCATGTTTCCCAGCTCTTTCTTGTGCCCATTCACACCAGTCACCTAGCTGCTTCTCATGGGATTCTTTATTCCATTTCCTTTTGTCTTTCAAATTCTGTTTGAAGACTGAGCGTGTTACTGTACACTGTTGCCCATTGTTTGTCCTCCATTGATTCCAGCCTCTGCTCAACCTTATAGACCCTCTGTGGCCTTAAAGTACTCTTCTTGTCTGGGCTCTTTAAGTGACAATGATTAACTCTGCTTTCTTGTCATTTAGTCAGGCTGAGTCAGCAAGGTTCCTGAAATCTCACCTGCCCTTGCTTTTTGTCTGGTAATGTTTGGGTTTTCAAACCGGTCCTCATTAGTGTTAGTTGGGATTGCACATGCCCAGAGAGGAGCCAGTGGTCTGTCAGTTAACCGAGTGCAAAGTTCTTGATATGCCACACAATTGCCTCTTCACTTAAATGTCATCCTTGGAGTAGGTTAGTCTCTTCTGCCTTGTGCATTGTTTCTGGGGGCTTCTATGTGGCTTCTTTTGACTAGAGAGATGAATATTTAACCTGTTAGCCGGTGGGGGCTGCTCCAGCCCCATAAGAAGCCTGGCGCCGTCCATGCTGCAGTGGGGGAGGAGCTCTCCAGCTCAGCAGCAGGGCCCCCCACTCCCTCTCCCTTCAATTAGTTAACTGGTTAACCAATTAAATGGGATTTTTCATCCCTACTGTTGACAGGTTGTTAAGCTGGTCTCAGGCTGGTGCTCTTGGTAACATGCTGGCATGGGGAGGGCTTCTGCTCAGGGGCTCAGTTTACACACATGCTCATACTAACAGCTTTCTTGTCCATGCAGGTATTTAAGAACCCCCATGAAATTGTGACTGTGCTGCTGATCCAAGCATTAGGAGCCTTGGTGCCATCGATTCCAGTTTGCCTCAGCACTGCAATGGAGAGAGCCAGCCAGGAATCCAAGCTAAATAAGCTGCTGGAGCTGTATGACACCACAGCCCACTTTGCAAGAAGCTTGGAAGTAGCAATGCTGTCTAACTTAAGTAGGGGCTCTTATTTCAAATAGTCTCAGACTTTACGGTGTTTTTATGTAACCTTCTGTACAGCCCTCAGGTTCTGGGGTTTATTTTTTTTTTTCGTGGAAGGTGCTTCCACAGTGTAGGATTTGGATTTAATCCACAATGTTTACGGTTTACATAATGTTTGCATTAAAATATATATTTAACTTGCCCCAAATATATTGACACAATCCTTGCAGTGTTTACTGAAGCAGAGCTATTTTGATACCTTGCTCCTTGTGTAAATAATGCTTAGCACTTCCCTTTTACAAACACTTGTGTGGGTGAATCACAACATCCCTGTAAGATGAATCAGTTTTATTCCTGTCTTATAAATGGAGAAATGGAGTCAGAAGATACTTGACTTGCCTGATGTCATATGGCAATAAAAGCTCAGGAGTTCTTGGTTTAGACCTTGCTACTTTAAACAAGTTCTCCTGATCATTTGCTTTCTGAAACACTGCAAGGGAAAGTTTGCCAGAATGGTTTTCACTGCAATTTAAAAATATTGTGGAAACCTTTCTTTTGGTCTTAGATGTTATAGAAACCACATTTGGCCAAATTAAATTGCTTGGCCAAATTTTGTGATTTCTGACGTCTTGTTTATGTTTAGTGCCTAAAAATGTGCTGGTCAGAACAAAGTAAAGACCCTCTCCCAGCCCCAAAGCACTCTCAATCTAATTTTAGACAGAAACCCATGAATGATTGATGCAAACCAGGTAAGGGAGGAAGGAAGGTGAGTTCACAGTAACGAGACCATATGATTATATAGGCTCAGCACAATTTTAATTTATGAATGTTTATGAGTTTATCTTAATTTGGCACAGCATCCCTTCAAAGAGTGTTCAGGAAATTCACGTGTTAAGGTTGATGGGTTATCTTTAATGCTGCATTTCCTGCCTGTTTGCGCTTTGCATCATGCTCCTCAGTTATTTAAACCAGTTTTTAGTCGATTACATTTAATAGCTGTGCCATTCCAGGAAGTGTCTGTTTTTCTGTGCTTGTGTTCTGCTTTTCCTTGAAACTCACTGTGCACTCTTAACAGGCACCTGCCACACACTGGTCTTAATCGAAGTGGGTAATAAGTACCATAGACACTGTATGGAAGGAGGTTGGAGGGAGGAGGCCAAAGTCTATAAGATGAGGGAATAGGAAACCAGTTACTGAACTGTTGAGAGTAAAAGTTGGATTTCTTATTTGCATATTACCCTGTAATAAGGTGGCATGGTCTAAAAGCAGCACCCAAAAACAGAAGCATGCCAGGAATGGGGAGCTGAATGGCAGTGGTTCACTTTCAGACCCGATAAGGAGTGGGCGTGGCTGTGTAGTAGTCTACATGAAATGAGTTGGGATCATTCATTTTAGGCATGGTTACAGACTGTCCTTCCCTTGTGGAATCTTTGATAGGACATAAAATGAGACGTCACTTGGTTTCAGGCAGATTCCCTCGTCTCTGTGCAGGTTGGGATGGGTGATAGCTGGCTGGAAGTCTCATGGCTCCAGGTTGCTCTTGAGCAGCCAGGAATATGGCGTAACCGTTTCCTGCTCTACTTGTTGAAATAGAACACCTGGATATTAAGGAGCCAATAGTGATGATAGCCCCATTTGTTTTAAAAGTTAGCAACTCAGTTTAAAGCTGCTAAGCCAAGTTTCAAGGTGTTAGTGCCCATGGCTGTGCCTCTCAATGACCACAACTCATTGAACAAACCAATCGTGCTGCTTTAAGGCCACCTTCTAGCAGTTCATTTATTTCTTCGTAAACTCATTTATATTTCCTTGTAGAAGAGCATAACCTGGTAAAAGTGATGGAACTGGTGGAAGTCGTGTATGGTCCTTATAAGCCCTACCAGCTCCGGTACGGAGACCTGGAAGAAGAAAATCTCCTCATCCAGATCAGTGCAGTGCCTCTGGTAATGTATCGTCTTCTGCTCCATCTAGTCAGTAGTAAGCAGCAGGTAATTGGAGGCTGATGTTTATCAGTAGTTTAAAGCATCTTTGTCAGAGTGGTTGGAGCCTGGATTTTGCCTAGCATCTTCCATCTGCAATTTCCTTTGATATCTTTGTTTTAATTAAATCTTGCTTTTTTTCACATAAGTTATAAAATTAATTCCAGCAGCTTTGCCTCCTCCCAGACAATCCTCCAGTCACTGGTGCTTTGTGCAGCTAATGCAGGGGAAACCTTTGTGATAATCACTCCGCTTCAAGCCTCCAAGAGGTTATTAGAAACAAGGAAGAAAACCTGCAGCTTAATTCTGAGATCGCCTTGTGTCTTTTGTATATGTGCCCTTCAGTCGGGGTGCGTGGAGGTGGGATATTGTGCTAGGCACTGTACAGACTAGAAGATGGTCTCTGCCCCAAATTCTTATGCTGTAGGAGGTGGGGATACCAAACCACTGCAAGGAGGTAACAATGATGGATAGTTACATAAATTAGCTGTGAGAATTCCTGCTTCCTCTGTTGTTTTCTTACCATAGATTGCGTGGGTGGGAGAGAGGCAGGGAGTTCCCTGGAGAAGGATCTCCTATAGCAGTGTTTCTCAACCTGGGGGTTGCAAGTGGTGGGCCAGCTTTAGGAAGTGGCAGGCCGGGCAGTTGCCTGGAGCTCTGGGTCCTGTGAAGCTAGATTACATGCTTAAGCCCTGGGCCTGGGTTCCAGCCTTGAATGGCAGGGCTCGGACTCCAGCTGAGCAAGGGGATCACAGTCTTTTTTCTTAAAAAGCCCAAAAGGGATTGGGAGGAAAAAAGGTTGAGAAACACTGTCCTGCAGGAAGGGTAGGTCAATGCTTTCGTCTGGAGTGGTGATGGGAGTAGTAGAGGGCAGCCTGACTTGCATCTCTGCGGAGGAGGCTGAAAACAAAGGAGACTGCTAGCCTCCGAGAACGCCACAGTTAGACGTTGAGGGGAAGGGATCCCTGTTGGTTTACGTATCCTCCTTCCCAGTCTGGGTGTTACAGCAACTAGAGTGTGTGATCCTAGTGCAGGGGCGGGCAAATCCCGGCACCCATGGGCTAGATCCAGTCTGCCAGGGTTAGCCCTTGGTGGGCCCCCACACTGCCATATTTCCCTGCAGCTCCACAGGTACAGGGGATTGCAGCTTCTATTGGCTGCAAATCACCGTTCTAAGCCAGTGGGACCATCCATAGCTGAGGAGGTGCAGGTAAATATAGCCACAGTGGCCCACCGGGGGCTAAGCATGTGAACCGCCACTGTTTTATTGACCACCCTGTCCTAGTGTGTAGCTCACAGAAAGGCCTGGTACGGTGTAGTACTGCAGGGACGCTAGTTGAAGGAGGCTTGGGATCAACCTGTGTATTTCTTGTTCTCCAGGAGCATTGGGAAGTAATTGACTGTGTCCAGGAACTGAACCACTCGGTGAACAAACTCTTCAGTCTGGCTTCTGGAGCCATCGACAACTGCATTAAACTCACTGATGGGCTGGGTGTTTGTGGGCTCCTCAAGGCATTGAAAGCTCTGTTCAAAAAGTAAGACATTTTTGGTCTAAATGCACTGACCCCTGGCGAGTGAGTGCATGCTCAGTGCATGGTGGCTCTGAATGCAGCGGGGGGGAGAGTCTGAGGGCTTTGTGCTTTGTGATAATGCCATGTTTCTGTTGATGCTAGGGATGAAAGCCGCTAATTGGATAGTCCACTAGTCGCTTCTCCCCCTTGCTGCCTCTATCACAAAGATGCTGGTGGGAGCTGGCTTAAAAGTGGGTTCCCTCCAGCTCTGGGGGGGAGAAGGGTGCATCAGCAGCGTTCCAGCTTTGAAATGTACAAGATCCTCGCTGGGGTTCTTGCACATTTCAAAGCAGAAGTGCCTGCCTGGAGCCTGGGGTCAGCGGGACTCTCCACTGGCCCGGGCTCCACACCGCATTTCAATCTTTGTACATTTCAGGGGGTGAAACACACTAGTTCTCATCGAATATTTGATTAGCCAATGGAAATCCCATCAACTATTTGATTAGTTAATTACTTGAAATTTGACATCCCTGGTTGACACAGCTTGTGTTCCGCATAATCCCTTCCCTTGTGCTCTGCCACTCAACTCAGTCAATAAGAGGCCCCAACTTGTTGGTTTTATGAAAAATGGAAGAGAAAAATGACTGGCCGTAAAACTCCCCATAGCTGCCATTGGTCTGAATTTTCACTGATAAAAGTGCTTCAAAGCGCTTCTGGGAGAGAACCGCTTCTGAAAGGGCCTAGTGGGAGAGGCACGTTTGGCTGGTGAGCTTACACCCCAGTGGAAAACGTGTATTTGAGGTGCACAAGTGACCTTCCACTTATGGTATTTGCTGCATAGCTTCCTTGGAGAATAATGAGCAGCAGTAATTAAAGACAATGTGTGTTTCCTTATTAAATCTATTATATAGTTCCATTTCTGACAGCATTCCGGTACTGATTTCCTCTGTTTATCCTTTTTTGCCCTGGGCCAAGGCAGCTGCTAACCTTACGTAGACTAAGCCTTGGCGTCTGAGCATTGTTGGTTCTGGGGGGAAGAGCCCTGTTCTGTGAGCAAGGGAGAGCAGTAATGGTGGACGAGAGATGTGAAAGCAGCAGTAGCATCGGACTTTGGCTCATCTGCTCTAGAAGAGATGCTACGTTCTTATGTAGTCGTGCTAGTGACGACAGAAGTGCTCTGCTCAGACCTGCATGATCACAATGGATCCGAGTCCCTTAGATGCAAAGCTATACTACGACTTCAGGCTGCTTTCATTGGTGCTCTAGGTGCCACCCTACCTCCATGTTAGGCCTGGACCTGCCACTTCTAGCCTGCAATGTTGGAGGGGTTGGCACAGAGCACGGAATATTTCCTTTGTGTTCCTCTTTGTTCCAGTGCATCTGGTTCTTTGCCTGGGATGAAGCGCTCTGCTCATAGCCTGAGGTCTTATTTCATTGTCCTTTGCTCCTTCTCTTTTACGTAGGTATGTGTCTGACTTCACTACTACTTTGCAGTCCATAAGAAAGAAGTGCAAACTGGATGATATCCCCTCAGACTCCCTCTTCCAGGAAGACTGGACTGCATTCCAAAACTCTATCCGGTAACATGACCGTGTGAGCCAGGTTCATGGTGCAGCCAACACTGAAAACAGGGCTCTTGAGAAATGGCACTGTGGCCTTTGGTCCTGAGATCAAGCAGGGTTTTAGGTGAAAATGGAAGGGGGGAGAAGAGGTCATTATTACACCTGGTTTTCTTGGGCTGGCCCTGGTTATTGCTACCACGGGGAGAGCATCTGCTAATCATCCAGTGATGAACTTTATTCCAGGACACTTGCGTCCTAAGGCTGGATGGTTTGAGGGAGACACTGGGACCTTTGTGCTGCTTACTCCAGTTTCACAGTGTTTTGTTGTGTTCCCTCCCAGGATAATAGCGACTTGTGGTGAGCTCCTTCGGCAGTGTGGGGACTTTGAGCAGCAGCTAGCAAACAGGTAAGAGATGCTGGAGTCACCGTGCAATCTGTACGAGTCTAGCAAATTCAGAGGTGCTCGTTCTGCATGGAGGCTGCAGAAGGAGTGCAAGGGCCAATGAACTTTCGGAACGTTCAAGGAAGGGACGTTCCATATTCTAGGCCTCCAGTATGATCTGCTTTAAGGTGGTTTGACATCAGACAAGTGGGTCTCTGATGAGACCCAGCTAGTTCAGATTCACATAGGGCTATGTCTACCTGCTATGTGGAAAGTAGTGACACAGTCTGTCCACCTTGGTCTCCTCGGTCAAGATGCAAATGTGTAATAACGGTCTTTAATGGAGGAAAAAAATAAGGAGGGCAATAGCTTGAAACATGGTGGGATAATAAAACAAAGCTGGGCTTTCTAGTGAAGGCTGACTAGAGGTAAGAGCAGGCACTGGCAGAATGAGACAGTTTAGATACTTTGCTGTGTGGAATTGAGGTACTCACATCTATTCCCAGGGAGGCAAGAAATGCAGCCAGTAAAGTTTCCACCTGCTGCTGAGGTTGGGAAGCTCTGCTGAAGTTCTGATGAGCAGTTTATTGACAAGTCCACATGTTTCAGGAGATTCAGGAGCTAGGTAAATAATCAGGCTATACACACAGAGCATGTCCTGTGGAGCTGAGGCATCTGCTTATTCCTCAAGGCTTCTGTAAATCACCAGCCAATGGGAAGGTGATTTTCAGTGCTGAAAGCTTTTGGGGGAGCAGGCAAGGGGACACTGTTCAGAGGATGCCTCAACTCTTCACCCTTTAAAGGTAGGAATGGTTTTGTGGCTGGGTTGTCTCCCATCCTGAGTTTGGCTTTTGGAGATTGTGGCATGTTGCAGGTTTATTACTAGAGTCCCTACAGATATCTGGAGCTGCAACATGCCCTCCCGCTGCCACTTGGGAGCACGTTTCTGCTGCAGCTAGCTCTGTGGAACGGCCACCTTCTGGCTGAGACATTCCTTTGGGCACGGAGAGTGCTCTCTGGGTCTGATGCTCCAAGATTGGCTGCTGGGGCAAAGGGTGGGGGGTCACCACAGAGCAACACCTGGCACCATTTCTGCCAGCTGTGGGAGGGAGGGTGTGCAGTTTGGTAGGGCTGAGTGGACTAACCACAGGGCCAGGTAGAGGCTGTTTCATTTGTTTATCAAAGGAAAAAAATCTGGAGGGCAGGGGCCCTGCTAGCTCTACTCTCTGCTTTGTTTCTTGAGCTGGAGCCTTGGGTCAGGAAAGCTGGTGATGCTGAATGGGGCCTCAGCAGGGACATGGGAGGAGATTCCAGGCCAGGCTGGGCAGGGGCCATGGAGAAAGCTCAGGATTTCACTTGGAGCAGCTTGTTACTCATGCTTGTAACTTTCAGTCGTGTTGGTTGGTTCCAGGATTTTATCCAGTGCTGGGAAGTATCTGTTGGACTCCTACAGCCCTTGTAGTCTGTCTGGCTTTCAGGATGCCCCCTCTGCAGAGAAAAAGAGCTCAGTTAAGAACCCCTGGCAGGAGTTCAATTATCTTCTTAAAGAAACGCCGTCCGAGTACGCCAGCCTCATGGAAACGCTCCACATCCTGAAGGTAGGAGTGCAGTGCTGCTCGGGGGTGCTTCGGTGCCGGGACACGCTGGCAGTTGGGGCCACTACATTGCCACCATAAAACCAGCCTGTTGACTGGGAGGAGTGTTCCAAGTTCTCCCGACACACCCAGTCCCTAAAGAATGAAATGTCCATAGCCAGGAGGCTCTGGGCTCCCTCCTTCTCGGTGAAGCACGGAGCTCTGCTTGTGTGCAGATGAGATCTCCTAAGGCAAGGGTATGGACAGTTGTATTTGAGGGCCACCTTGAACTCCGAGTGTGGTCGTTGTCTTTCCAAGACTTTCTCAGCAAGTTGCACTCTGCTGGTGAACCCACCCTGACCTGTAATTCTGCATGTGCGTTCATCCGTGCCTCTGTGAGCAGGGTACAGCGACTCCACTTATCTTCACTACAGATCTTAGTTACATATGTTTGCCTTCATTAGATCGCTGGTAATAATAAAGCGAAGGCTCTTTGTTCTGTCTTCTTCCTTTTCCCAGGGTGTTCTGAGTACTTACATTACATATAACTCATGCAGCTCTACCCTCAGCATTACGCATTTGACCTGTGTAGAAAAACTAGTCATGTTTTCGGTGTTCAGCCTTCTCCGAATCAAGGTTTATGCAAAGCCATTCTTTGATGCCACACAGTAGGGTAGTTGCTTGTGCCCTTTGACCATGGTCATGTTTGGATTCTTCCTCATCTCTGTGGCTTCCTAAGAGCTCTAATGAGCAAGTGGAGTCTGTTATCCAAGGTTTCTTTTAGTGATTGCCTGGCGGAGAGCATCAAAACCTCTGTGCTGTTGCCAGCCCCTGCAGATGGCCAAAGGAGTTTGGCGGACCCGAGGGACTCTTTTGGCTGGACTGTGGCTAGTGAGCCTGACTTTGTACTGCGTGGGGCATGCTGCTGTGCGGGAGCGCTGTGACTCAGCCACAGTTGCTTGTGGGGAGTGCACACTGCAGTGGCAGCTCTTCCAGTCTGTCAGCAGGTAGAGCCGTGCTCCCCTCCGTGCTGGCCCGGTGCCACCCTTCCCTGCCCCCTTTCGGGGACCTTGAGTAGGAAGGGGAGGTAGTGCTCTCCATCCTTTGTGCTTTCTAATATTTTAACCGAGGCCTCCTAGGATCAACTTAGCACATCCGTGTGTCCCCATTCCCTTCTGTGCTAGGAGAAAGGGACGAGTAACCACAACCTGTTGTCTGCATCTCGAGCTGCCCTCACCCATCTCAACCAGCTAGCACACCAGTTGGCATTTGACTCTGTTTTTCTTCGCATCAAGCAGCAGCTCTTACTGATTTCCAAGATGGAGGTAAGTTCCCTTAATGATTCCACTGATCCAGCATAGCTAGTGGGAGATCTGGCATGGCTATCTCCTCACACTTTATAGGCACTAGGGACTAGTAAACTAAGTTCCCTCTAAGCTGCGCAGCCACGCACTTTCCCATTAAGCCCCATGCAGAGGGACTCAGGACTGCAGCGGGGAGAGATACCGCTCCCTAAGCCCCTAACCTGCCATGGTCGAGAGAGAGGGAACCCTCCCCCTAGCCCCAGAGGGTGGGAGCACCTTCCCCCAGCCTCAGCACAGAGCAGCCATAGCCGGGAGGGGCGGGGAGGTAGAGGACAGGCTCCCTCCTCTGGGCCCAGCACAGAGCTGCCGCTGCCAGAGTAGCTCTGTGCTGGGGCTGGCAGGGAAGTGGCCAGCAGTGGCTCTGGCTCCCAGTTGGGGGGCTCTGGGGCTCTGCATGCTGTCCCTGCTCTGCACACTGGCTCTGTACCCCATTGGCCAATGGGAGCTGGGGTGGGCAAGAGCAGTACGTGTAGCATGCCACGGAGCCTTTCCCCTCGCCCTCCAGGAGCTGGACCTGCTGGTCCCTTCTGGAGCACAGAGCCGCCTAGGTAAACCTGAGCCCCTACATCCTGCCCCCCAGCACAGCCATCTCCTATCCTCCAAATCCATCATCCTAGGCCCCACCCCGGAGCTCACACCCCCAGGCCTGAGCTCCTCCCCATAGCTAGAGCTGCCTCTTGCATCCCAAAACCCCCATTTCCAGGCCCACCCCAGAGCCCGTGCCTCCTCTGGAACCCTAAAGCCCGCCTCAACCTACAGCTCCATCTGTATTTCAAATCCCTTGGCCCCACCCCGGAGCCCTCTCCTGCACACCAAACCCCTCATCCCTAGACCCCCTCCAGAA
>JANRFK010001605.1:1326436-1337022 GCA_030068395.1 Apalone spinifera | reverse complement strand
CCGCTCCCTTATGCCTCATGAAATGAGGTTTACAGGAGCAGTCAACAAAGGCGTTCCCCATTGACCGATCCGCGTCTTGACTGCCGCGCTGCGCCGACGATCATCTGAGCCGGCACAGTGCGGCGGCCATTTTTATTTTAATGAAGCAGGGGATGTTTTAAATCCCCGCTTCACTGACTGTCGGGTAGTCTAATTTACATGCTCTGTCGGCAGAGCCATGTAGTCTAGACATACCCTTAGTGGCACCTCTCCAGTTGTGCAGCTGTTAGAGAGGCTGACTCGGATGGCAGAGTAATCACACGAAGCACATAGCAGAACCTTCTGGTGCTGGGATGCCAAGAATGAGTGGGGGCCAGGGCAGTGTTCCCTGGAAGCTGTGTGCTTGGGCAACCATCCAACAGAGATTCAAATGCCGCCCAGCTGATTAGCAGAGCACCCCCAGCCAGCAGCATGGGTTTCTGCTGGTGGTGCATATCTGCACATGCCTCAGTGCACAGACCAACATTTATTCCGCACATGCCTGGAAAACATTAGAGGGAACACTGGCCAGGGCAAGTGGTGAGGAGTGACAGCGGGGGAGACCAGTAGCCATGTGACCTCCTCCCTGCCTGGGGAAGGGCCAGACCCACCCCTCTCTGCCCCCGCCCAGCCTCTTCCCCCAACCAATGTGGCCTGAGGGGGTAGCAGACTTGGCGCTGGCAGTAAGGGTCTGGCCAGCACTCACCACAATGGCCCAGGGAAGCCTGAGCTCCTGGCAGCAGCGGGGGAAGCGGAGCAACGTGGCCCAGCTCGTTCTGTTCCCCCAGCTACGTTGCTCTGCTTCCTGCTAACAAGTGCAGGGCGATTCCACCCCCTCCCCCGAGCGATGCAGATGGAGGAGCAAACAGAGCTAGGGCTGCCTTGTTCCACGTCTGCTGCTACTGCCTGTGAGTGAGGTGGGACTGGACCCCTGCTACAGGCGCCAGACTCTCCCCCACACTAGTCCCCCTGGACACCCAAGGACTCTACCCTGTTGGCTGCTAGTCAGCCTCTTGCCCCTCCTGCCCATGGTGTGGGGGTGCATGTTCCCCCTGCGCATTGTCGCTGATGAGGCTAGGAGCCTCTCCGGATAATCCTTGTCAGGAGCCCCTGGCGGCTCTGCATGTTGCTCAGCGGCAGAGGTGTGAGGGTTATTCCCTAACCCCTGCCAATTGCTGCCTCTCATTCCCACCTCTCAGTGGGACGGGGTAGTGATGCCAGTGCCTGTGCCCGTGTGCAGAGATCAGTTCTAGACTCAATTGTTCAGACTGACTGGCTGCTGCCTGCTCACTCGACCCCAGTGTAACCTGCCAAACAGGAGGATGTCTGCTCTTTGCTGTGGTGTGCCCAGGGCAGCTCTGTGTCACGCACAAGCTGTGCTGCTGACATGAGGGCCCGAGCCCATGGGAGGTGGTCAGTCCCCTCTGGTGCTGGCATTCTGAAATTGCCTTGCCTGTTGGATGTGGGGGCCAGGAGTGGGAGCTTGGGGTACGGCTACACAGCAACATTCTTTTCGGAATAACGAGCGCTATTTTGAAATAACTTAGTCACGTCTGCACAGCAGGCAGTTGTTTTGAAATAATGTCGAAGTGCTGTCGAGCTGGAGTCTTACTCAGCTTCCTGTGACCCTGGTTGCATGAGGAGGAAGGGAAGGTGGAGGAGGAGGGCTCTGTTTCGTAATAAGTGCTGTGTAGACGCTCCCAATTTCAAAATAAGCTGTTTTGAAATATGCTCCACAATTGACGTAGCTCAGTTTGCATCGTTTATTTCCGGTGAAGCCCTGCTGCGGACGCGCCCTTGCTGAGCTAGAGGGAGTTTCCCCACTTATGTCTAACGTCAGCCATTGGGGGGGGGGGAGTTCATTTCCGGGTGTAGTGTACGCTGCTGAGCTGCTGCCATGGTCAATGGGCAGGCCACCTCGATGGGGATTCCTCTCTAACTGGCGTCTCATCCGGGGAAGTGCCCACTTAGGGCACAAATCTGTAACTCAGTGTCACTCTTGCAGCCCTTTATTGTCTCTCCTAGATTGGACAGTATATCATGTCCCTCCCACTTCACCTCGAGCCGTTTGTTACGCAGGAAGACTCTGCTTTGGAACTGGCATTACATGCTGGAAAACTGCCCTACCCTCCAGAGCAAGGTAGGGCAAGAGTTAGTCACTGAGGAGTCTGGGGGGAAGCATGTGTGTTAGCTCTGCAGAGAGATGTGTTTTGGGGATGAGCCATCTGAGGCTGATTGTCCTGCTGACATGGTACCCTACTGTATAATCCCTTCCAGTTGTCCCGCATCGGTACTCACAACGAGACCCTAGGTAACGAGGAGAACTTCAGCACAGTCACTGAAACAGAAGCTTTAGGTCAAGCTGTGTTGATGTCTGTACTGAGGGAAGTTGCTCTGAAGATGAGCCCCCATGGGGGGTCTAAGTGTTATCGTGCCAGCGGCAGTGCATGGTTTGGTTCTCTAGGAACTCTCTTGTGATCAGAGTGAGTTCTTGTGAAATGCTCTAGTTGCCTGTGGGGATGGAGTTGAATCCCAACAGTAGCTGCACTTGATCTGTTCGCTTATTTCTAGCTCTGAGTCCTAGTTATTTGTATCCAAGCCTTGTTACTGTGGAAATCTGCATCATAAGCACCGCTCTCTGGCTGACCCCAGACCACCTACGTTGGAGAAAAACACTGTCCACAGAGTGCGCAGTTTGGATCATTGTCCAGCTAGCGGAAGCTCGTGTGATCTGACCACCCTAACGAGCCAGGCCTTACATAGCACAGGGCAGACACGCAAGTGGAGAGATGGTGCTGGGAGATGCAGGAGAGCTGAGTTTCATTCCTGGCTCAGCCACTAACTCATTGTGCACGCTGGGAAAGTGGCTGCATGTCTGTCTGTCTGTCTGTCTCTGTCATTGCATCTGTAAAATGGGAGCAGCAATACTTCCTGCTCAGTGTTGTAAAGCCGCTGGGTGAACAGCACTACGAGTGCCAAACCTGGTCATTAACTGAGGGAGAGTCACACTCCAACAAATTCACCCCACTTTGGTTAACATCAGCCTGTCCGAGACCATCCCTCTGACCCCATAAGCAGTGCTCTCTCTGGCCCCCGGACCCAGCCCAGCACCCTGTGTTCTGTGCACCGAGGGATGTGCACCACCCGTAGAAACACATGCTGGATGCTGTGGGCGCTCTGCTAATCAGTTGGGCGGCATTGGAGTCTCTCCTGGGTGGCTGCCCTTGCACAGCTTACAGGGAACATGGCCTATAACCCTTTTCTGGGGCTGACTAATAAGCTTGCAGCAGCCTGTCAAATCTTCTCACCTTCTCTCTGTTCCCTTCTGTGCCCAAGACTCCCTGAGCTCCCCTGGCTTACATGCATCCAAACCTCCTCCTTTTGGAGCCCAGTTATAACTTGGGCCTTCACGACATCTCCTGGCAAAGAGCTCCACAAGTCGGCTGTGCTTTGTGTAAAGAAGCGCTCCTTTTGTGTGTGTTAAATCTGTCCCTGATTTCGCTCTACCAAAGACTCTTCCCCCCACAAATCAAGTTCGTCTGTCTGCTTTTTCTTTTTCCTCCCATAGCTTGCTAAGTATATGACGAGTGTTTAGCTTTTGATGTTATTTTGTCACATTAAAGTATTTTCATGTTTAAAATGGCTTCCTTAGCTTTCGGATCCACTCGTGCGTAGCAGGGAACACATTGGGTGCATGTGTTCTGCAGGGGCCTTTTTTGCTTAATGGACTCTCCTGCAGTAGAGGTGCTGTAGTGGCCAGAGCCCAGCCCACTGTCGTGCATGGTCGCCTCACATCCCTGTGGCAATGGCTTAGTGAGAAGCAGTGGCAGGAAGAAAGAATGGCTAAAGAGTGCCGTGTATTTAGCCACCTTTCGGGGCGGGATAGCAGCCGGTAATCGGGAACAGAACTAGCGCCAGCCACCACCCTGTGCTCCAGAGACCAGTCTAGGAACCGCTTTGTCTATGTTCCAGCACTTTGAGTGGTGCAGATTAAGCTCACTGTCCCTTTTAACAACTAGCGCAGAATTCACCCCCGTGGCAGAGCGGCGAGTGCAGGCGAGTTGGGGCTGAGGGCTAATGAGAACTCTCTGTTCAGGTGACGAGTTACCTGAGCTGGACAACATGGCTGACTACTGGCTAGGTTCCATCGCCAGAGCTACAATGCAGACCTACTGTGAAGTTATCCTGCAGATTCCGGAGCTCACCCTTCACTCAGCCAAGCAGCTTGCCACGGACATTGGTGAGCGCAGAATATACGTTGTCTAGCCAGCTATTGCTCCCTAGCGGGCTACACGCCAGTAACCTCCCCGGAGGCGCTCTTTGCTGTCATTTTCCAAGGGGGAGCTGCTCAACATCTTGCATAGTGAGGCTTTTGAGGAAGTTGCTGCTAACAAGAGCTGAGAAGTCTCTTCCCCACTGTGAGGCTGCAGTCTGATATGTGCCATTAGTGCTGAGTGAAATATCAACTGGCAAAGCAGTAGAAATAAGCCAAGTGCTCAGGGTTAGAACCCGGCAACTATGTTTTTGCAAGACTCCTCTCATGAAGACAGGCGACTGGTAAAGGGGGGACCTCGTGACATCCCCCCTGCAACCCAAGGAAGGGCTGGGACAATACGCCTTTGCCCTAGATTCTGCCCTTCCCCGCTCTTGATTCGCCCCCACCCCACCGCTTCCCTATACCTCAAGTGATGTGGCCTGGGGACAGGCAGGGCCGGCACCGGCAGCAGGGGTCTCTACTCCCTTGTGCTCACTGGCAACAACGGGGGAAACAGACCAATGTCCCCAGCTCGCTTTGCTCTGCCTGCCACATTGCTCCGTTTCTCATGTGGAGAAATTGGAGAAGGTCCAGAGAAGAGCAACAAGAAGATGAAAGGCCTAGAGAACATGAGCCAGGAAGGAAGACTGAAAGAACTGGGCTGGTTTAGTTCAGAAAAGAGCAGACTGAGACATGAGAGCGGTTTTCAAGTATTTAAAAGGCTGTCACAGGGAGGGAGAAAAATGGTTCTCCTTGGCCTCTGAGGACAGGGCAGAACAAGAAGCAAGGGGCTTAAACTGCAGCAAGGGAGGTTGAGGTTGGACATTAGGAAAAACTTCCTGCCTGTCAGGGTGGTGAAACACTGGGATAAATTGCCCAGGGGGGTTGTGGAATCTCCATCCCTGGAGAGATTTAAGAGCAGGTTGGACAGACACCTGTCAGGGATGGTCTTTATGGTGCTGGGTCCTGCCATGAGGGCAGGGGACTGGACTCGATGACCCTTTGAGGTCCCTTCCAGTTCTATGAGTGAGTATGGGGGGGGGCGCTCTTGCCCCGAAGCGACATGGCCAAAGGAGTGCAGCAAGCTGGAGCCATTGCTCTGCTTGGCCTGCTGGTGCCAGTGAGTGTGGGGGAAGGCGGGGGGGAATCAGATACCCTCCCCTACTAGTCTCCCCACCAGCTGCTGGCTGACCCTGCCTGTCCCCGTTGTTAGGGGGCACATGACCCCTCGTCCCTCCCTCCCCTCACCCCGCATCGCCTATGTTCCTGGACACTTGGAGAAGATGGGTCTTTCCAACAGGTGTTCCAAGGGTAGGGAGAGAAGTAGAAGGTTTTAGTCCATGGAAGCGATTGAATCCTCCCCATTAGTCTGTGCAGTTACTAAACCGTAACAGCATGTGCCCCTGTCCTCTGACCAAAATCTCTGATCATGCGAAGCAGTCACTGACAATCCAGAATATAAGCCAGGCATGTAGCTAGATTCCAGCTGCTCATCAGGTGCTGTGAGCTAGTGCTGATGGACAGACATCTGCTGTTGTGCCCTGTGATGGAGGCTTTGCTTTGGGGACTGTTTGATATAGTAGCCGTTGTTTAAGTACATTTTGTGCTTCACTCTGTAGATTATCTGATCAACGTGATGGATGCCCTCGGCCTTCAGCCTTCAAAGACACTACAGAACATTGTTACTCTGTTGAAGACCAAACCAGAAGATTACAGGCAAATAGCCAAGAGCTTGCCCCGCAGGTTAGCAAGCACCATCGCCACCATGAGAAGTCTGGACTATTAAATCCGAGCCCAGAAAAACATCGCTGATGAGCTGTTGTCTGACAGCTGAATTTCCTACCTTGAATTTTTCTCCAATAAACTCTGCAAGGGTGGGGAAAAGAGGAATTGATTTGAATCTCATTTAATACATTTCTCCATTTGGAAATGTCAGGAGAGCTCTGCGGGTGCTTTGAACTATGAAATGGAAAGGAAAAATGTCTTAATCACCGCACTTCCCTGTGCCCAGCGGGACAACCTTGATGAGTTAGTTGCCTTGTGACGAGTTCTGATGCTACCTGGAGTGAACATGCCGCGTGACTGTGAGATGACTGGCTTTTGTAGTGCAGTCCAATCAATGCTGACTGAAATTACAGGGTATGTGCAGTGTGGATCAACTGAAATGAGGACTCTGCTACCTGCAGGCAGTGCCCATTGCTCAATCTTCCATTATCCACAGTCTTATGAAGGTAGCATGTGGGCAATTAGCAGAAAAGGCAGGACCGAAAGCCCTGGTGACAAAACCAGTTGAGTAGGTTGTTTCTCAGGAGATTAATATTTTTTTCCTTCTGAAGCCATGTTAATTTTTTCCAGGGAATTGGGTCTAGCAGTGTCGTAGTCTTGTGAAATGAATAAAGGTGTGATGTGTGGGTCTTTGCAAAAAGGCTTCTCTAATCTAGAAACACTTCTCAGGTGAGAGCCTTGGGAGCTAATTAGGGAAAATATAAACTACTCCTGCTGTTGGGATTTTGGCTACGTGAGGTCATGGTTGATACAAACACCACTGGTGGAAACTCTGCGAGGCTCAACTTGTGGGGCACCATTTTTGGATGAAATTTAAAATGCCAGGTTGGGGGGTAGGGAGAGGTTGGTGCTAGAAGAAGTTCCCTGGATCATCTAATCCAGTGTAGTGCCAGTCTGAACTGCTTTAAGCCTGTACTGTGGTTCCATTTTCTTGCCTATTTTTAATGCTCCCATGGCGTTGAAGAATGTGATACTTCATCTGCAGCATTGCTTTAACCAGTTCTTTTGGCAAGAGAGGAGCCCTGATCTGAAATGCAAACCAACACAAATATTCAGGTGTGTCTTGATGCTAAGCACAAGCTGTCCCTGAAAGGGATTATGACTTTCTCGGTTGCTGGCAGTGGCAGCCCTGAGAGTTTACTGCTCTCCTATCAGAATGGAATCATCTATTTGACAGTGAACTTCCCTCCTCAGAATTGCTAAGTGTGCCCTTTATCTGGTGTGCTTAGTGAAATCTCCACTGCAAAGTTGATTTTCTTCTCTTTTCCTCCAGCACTTTGTCCTTTTCCCCTCTTTTTCCAGCTAGAATGGAGGCATTTTCCTCATCTCTGCTCGTTCCTCTCTGGATTTTCTTGCATGCTCTGCCAAAGGGGCAACTTTCACAGATCTCTCCTTGTCTTGAGTTCTGGAGGTTCTGTCTCAGACGCATGCATGCAGATAAGGGCAAGCGCTTACTAAGAACATGAGAGTGGCTATTCTGGGTCAGACCAAAGGTCCATCTAGCCAACAGTAGCCAATGTCAGGTGCCCCCAGAGGGAAGGAACAGAAGAGGCAGTCAATATCCATCCCCAATCGCCTATTACCAGCTTTTGGTAAATAGGCTAAGGACACCATCCCTGTCCATCCTGGCTAATAGTCATTGATGGACCTATTGTCCATGAACTTATGTAGTTCTTTTTTGAATCCTATTATAGACTTGGACTTCACAACATCCTCTGGCAAGGAGTTCCACAGGTTGATTGCATATTGTGTGGAAAAAATACTTCCTTTTGTTTGTTTTAAATCTGCTGCCAATTAATTTAATTTGTGTTCTAAAAAGGAATAACATTGCATTATCTACTTTTTCCACTCCAGTCATGATTTTATAGACCTCTATCAAATGCCACCCCCTTAGTAGTGTCTTTTCCAAGCTGAATCTTAATTGCTCCCTTATGTGGAAGCTATTCCATATCCCTAATCATTTTTTGCCCTTTTCTAAATCTTTTTATCTTTTTTTTGAGATGGAATGACCACATCTACACACACTGTTGAAGATACGGGCATAACATGGATATATAGAGAGGCAATATGATATCTTATCTATTCCTTTCTTAATGATTCCCAACATTCTGTGGGCTTTTTTTACTGCCACTATGCATTGAATGGATGTTTTCAGAGAACTGTCCACAATGACACCAAGATCTCTTTTTTGAGTGGTAACAGTTAATTTAGACCCATCATTTTATACATAGAGTTGAGATTTGTTTTCCAGTGTGCACTTGCATTTATCTATTTTGGGCAACAAAATGGCAGATGAAATTCAGTCAGCCAGGTTTGAGAGATCCTTTTGTAGCTCTTCACAGTCTGCTTGGGTCTTAGCTATCTTGAATAGTTTTTATCATCTGTGCAACCTCACTGTTTATCCCTTTTTCCAGATTATTTACAAACATATTAAATAGGACTGAACCCAGAACAGACCACTGGAGAACACCACTAGTTCTCTCTCTCCATTCTGAAAACTGGCCATTTATACCTAGTCTTTGTTTCCTGTCTTTTAACCAATTAAGGACCTTCCTTCTCATTCTATGACAGCTTACTTTGCTTAAGAGCCTTTGGCGACAGACTTTGTCAAAGGCTTTCTGAAAATCTAAGTACATTATATCCACTGATTCCCCTTTTTCCACATATTTGGTGACCCCCTCAAGGAAGTTTAGAGAGATAAAGCATGATTTCACTTTATAAAAACGTTGACTCTTCCCTAACAAATTATGTTCATCTATGTGTCTGACAGTTCTGTTCTTTGCTATAAGTTCAACCAGTTTGCCTAGTACTGAAGTCAGTTACTGCCTGTAATCGCTGGGCTCCTTTTTAAAAATTGACATCGCATTAGCTATCCTCCAGTCCTTTGGTACAGAAGCTGGTTTAAATAAAAGCTTACAAACTACAGTTAGTAGTTCTGCAGTTTGACGTGAGTTCCTTCAGAACTCTTGGATAAATACCATCTGATCCTGCTGATTTATTACAATTTAATTAATCCAAAATGTCCTCTAATGACACCTCAGTCTGGGACAGTTCCTCGGATTTGTCACTGAAAAAGAATGGCTGAGGGTTGGGAATTTCTCATTCTCAGCTGTGAAGACTTGATGCAAATAATTCATTGAGTTTATCCGCAATGACCTTATTGTCCTTGAGTGCTCCTTTAGCACCTTTAGATTGCCCAGTGACCCCACTGGGTGTTTAGCAGGCTTTCTACTTCTGATGTATTTAAAATGGGTTGGGTTTTTTGGGGGGGAGGGATTTTTTCTCTCTTCAGATCTTTTTTTTTTTTTTTTTGCCGCCTTAATTATATTTTTACATTTCATTTGCCAGAGTTTATGCTCTTTTCCATTTTCCCTACTAGGATTAAAATTCTACTTTTTAAAGGACACCTTTTTGATTCTATTTCCTTTACTTTGTTGTTTAGCCAGAATGGCATTTTGGAGACGTACGTTTAAATTGAGCCCGTATTATGATATCTTTAAAAACTTTCCATGCATCTTACAGGGATTTCATTTTTGGCATTGTACTTTTTAATTTCTGTTTAACTAGCTTCATTATTTTAGTGTAATTCTGAAATTAAATGCCAGTGTTGGGTTGCTATCCTATTTTCCTTGCCATAGGAATGTTAAATTTAATGATTTATGCTCCATGCTGCCAAGCAGTCCAACTATATTCAGCTGTTGGACCAGATCCTGTGGTCTACTTACAACTAATTCAAGAATTGCCTCTCTTCTTGTGGGTTCTAGGACCAAGAAGCAGTGGTTTAAGCTATCAAGAAGCTTTTTCTGCATCCTGTTCTGAGGGGATGTGTACCCATCCTTCCTGTACAGGCTCCCACTTTCCCAAAAGTTTCCCCAGTTTCTACTAAATCTAAACTTCTCCTCCCTACTCCATCGTGTCTCTCATGCATTGAGACCCTGCAGTTCTGCCTGTCTGTCTGACCCTGTGCATGGAACTAAAAGCATTTCAGAGAATGCTGCCATGGAGGTCCTGGACTTCAATTTCTTAGGGTACGTCTACACTGCACACTTATTTCGAAATAAGCTATTCCGGAAGAAATACTCTGAAATATCTTATTTTGAAATAGCGTGTCTACACTACAGGGAAGCCTCAGAATTGGTCTGAAGCCTGCTTCCCTTATGTGGACGTGCTACCTCGATTTAGAGTCCCAGGAGGCACTGGTGAGTAATTAGTTTGAATGGCCCTGGGGAGGCGCTGTTTCCAAATAGCAGCAGCAGAGTCTCCACATTACGGCTGTTTCAGAAGAGGCGTTATTCCTCGTGGAATAGGTTTTCAGAAGTCAGAATAAGCAGTCCGTTATTTCGAATTTAGTTTGCAATAACGGAATTGCTATGTAGACACGTTGTTGTGAAATAACTGTGTTTTGTGTAGACGTACCCTTACCTAGCAGCTTAAATTTGGCCTCCAAGAGCTCTCTTATCTTTCCCTGTCATTGGGAGCTGATAGAGGAGGTATCTGAGCCTCTAGCTATCATCTTTGGAAAATCGTG
>JANRFK010001605.1:1302262-1326336 GCA_030068395.1 Apalone spinifera | reverse complement strand
AACAGCCAGCATGGATTTGTAAAGAACAAATCATGTCAAACCAATCTGATAGCCACAAGACTCCTTATCCTATCAAAGAAAGCTAAGGGAGAAGCGGTGGATGTGGGATACCTAGACTTTAGTAAGGCGTTTGATATTGTCTTGCATGATATTCTTATCAATAAACTAGGTAAATACAACTTAGATGGGGCTACTATAAGGTGGGTGCATAACTGGCTAGATAACCGTACTCAGAGAGTAGTTATTAATGTTTCACAATCCTGCTGGAAAGGCATAACAAGTGGGGTTCCGCAGGGGTCTGTTTTGGGACCGGCTCTGTTCAATATCTTCATCAACGATTTAGATATTGGTATAGAAAGTACGCTTATTAAGTTTGCAGATGATACCAAGCTGGGAGGGGTTGCGACTGCTCTGGAGGATAGGGTCATAATTCAAAATGACCTGGACAAATTGGAGAAATGGTCTGAGGTAAATAGGATGAAGTTTAATAAAGACAAATGCTAAAGGTTTAGGGATCAAAACCTTGCGATGCTCTCAGCTGTGCAAGCCGTCTCCGTTGCACTGCGTGTATGCAGCAAAGACCAGGACCTGATCTTCAGCCAAGTGTCTGTTTCTCTGCACCACTCCTTCCACGGTGCATGCAGAACTATAACCCTCCCTCAGGATGTGGGGAAATCAGATGACACAAAGGAGCCAAGTGGCTTTGAAGGACCTGGGTCTTGCTAAACCCAGCTTTGAAGGGTGTGCTGGGTCAGACGTGTTGCTGAGACCATACCCCCGGGACAGACCCTCTCTGAGCACCTCAACACAAACACCCATCAGCTTGTGTAACCAGGCAGCACGTTCGGGGGGGTCACCAAGCAGAAGCAAAGCCCCAGTTTGCCCCTGCAGCTGTGGCAGGGGAAGCAAGTCTGGGAGAGCTTGGGTGTGCAGGGGGGAGAAGGGAATTCTAGTGCTGCAGACCTTGGTGACTGGATCTCCTGCCCTCTCACGTCTGCTCAAGCGGATTGGCCCTTGGTTCTTCGCTGACAGCCCACCTAAGAGGGAAGGCGTCAAAGCATGCAAATGGCCCGAGGCCTTGGTGATCTGGCCATGTTTGCATAAGGGGAAGTTAACCTGTGCAATAGGAGTTGGGCCTTAGGCGTGTGTGTGGGGCAGCCTCTCCTATAAGCGGGAGGGAAGAGCCTGGTTGTGGAGATTACTGGGGAGTCACCAGTCTGATGAGCTTTGAGCTGGTTTGCTCCCTGTAGCCTGCCTCAGAACAGGGGTGTGCAAATTCATGTTCTGAGGCCACTGAGCTGCTAGTGCTGACCGGGTCCCTTCGTTCTGGCTCGGGGGGCTCTGCTGGTTTGCTTCCCGGCAGCATGTGCACGCGCAGGCTTGAGCACGGTCTTGCCTCCTGCAAGCGTAGGGCATGTAACGGAGTGGGGCCTGTTCCGTGCTAGGCCACCCTCCTTCCCCTACCCTGGGGGGGCCACTAAGCTTCCAAGCCCGGCAGCTCTTCTCCTCATTTTCCTTCCACTTTCCAGCACTTGGACATTGGGGAGCAACATTGGCCAGCTGGGGCCCACGCCCCTTCCCTGCAAAGCTGCCCTTCTCCACTCACTGAAGTGTTTAAATTCGGGCCATCTCCAGCCTATTGTCCTCCACTCCTGCCCCTCCCCTTATCCCACACCCGTGGCTTCTTCCCTCAGCCTCTCAAAGTCGCTCTCAGCATCCCCACTTAAGGATAATGTCCCCAGCTCTGCCCTTCAGCTCTAGCTACTGCTGCAGCTTTCTCCTCACACTACCCCCTTGCCTCCTGCTTCTCTACTCCAGTTCGTTCCTTAACTCGCTTCCGGCTGGTTACTGCCCTCCCTATTCACAGCTGGATTTCTTCTAGTCTCTTTAGCTCACAGACCATCCTCTTCGCAGGATTCGCTGCCTCCCAGGCTTCCCTGACACTCCCCTCTTGTTCACTTGCCCTGAACTCTTGCATTTTGGGGCTCCACTTCCTCCCGTCTCAGGGCTCTGTCCTCTCGCCCCCCTGCACTTGCGCATTTCCAGTATGTTGGTGGCTACCTCTAAGCTGATTGCTGTCAAATCAACCTCGTCCTCTTCCCTCCAGTGCAGTCCCAGATCTGCCTCTCTCCCTGTCTCCTGCGTGCCCTGCTGCTTTTATAAAGTGTAAACGTCTTACCCTGCTTTTTGTCCCTCCACCCTTCCTAGCTGCTGACAGCAGGCAACTGTCTGAGCTTAGCTTGGTAGCCTCCCATGGAGCCCAGAGTCTTCTGCTCGCTGGGCCAACAGAGCTCCCCATTAGCAAGTGGCTGTCAAACCTACATGCCCTGTGCTCTCATTGATCACTTCAGGAGAAATAACGAAGTAAACACCCTGACTCAATTACCTAAGGCACATTTTTCATTTTATTAGTTTGTCAAGCACCCTCTATAAACCAGCAATGCCTAGAATAGTAAACTTTCCGCCTCCTTGCAGAGAACATGCTGTTCCAATTTGTCCTGCAAGAGGGTGAATCTCTCACCATTTGAGCCTTTCCCAGCCTTTCCCTGCTTTGTAACTCAAAAGTGAGAAGTTGTATGGCTCCTTTTTGCCTTTTGTTTCCAGGCTGTAGCTGTTGCCGTTTCGAGGGCGAATAACCCTTGCAGGCAGCCAGCTAGGACTAAAGAGAACATGGCAGAAGTTTGTGTCTGGGCAAGATCTTAGCGTGATGGTGTGTTTTCTTGTTTATTTCTTTCGTAGTAGTGCCCAAAGGGCCCCCCTTCTCGGCCAGGCCTCTCTGAGCTAGAAGATGTTACGCTGGGCACTTGATTCATCAGCTGTTTTGGTGATGGCTGGATTTGGAACCAATTCTGTCTTCTGGTTTTGCAGCTAGCTGGCCGGGGTTAAGCACTCTCCTTTGCTGCTGCATGCGGTCCGGGCTGGGGGCAATTGTGGGGCCAAACTGAAGAGACTTTTATACATGGCTCTGAACGCGCTCTGGCTCTGGGTTGGAGCAGCTGTTTGCTCTAAGAAAGAGGAGCTGTTACAAATGGCTGACGGTGGCATGTCCAGTGGCTGGATGCCAGAGTTGGAGGTGGGAGAGCTGGGTTTATTCTCAACTCCTCGTTCTCTTGCTTGGTTCTTTAAGCAAATCCCTTCTCTGCGCCTGGGCTAACTCCTGTAACGCGGGGAGAGCAATGCTGCCCACTGCTGCTCAGAGCTTGGAGGTCTGCGGGGTTACTACAGAGGCGTTCGGATGCAGCGGCCCTGCCGCAGAGTTTTGGTAGGTTACCCAGTTCTCACACAATGGCCACATGGGCTGTACAGTGAAGCTCTGTCAGGCTTGAAGGAAACTGTATTTGTGAAGGAGGGAACATTGCAGAGTCATCCGCCGCCTAATGAAGGAAGTGACCCATTTATTGGGTGGGAGGGGAGCGAGGAGCTGAACAGCAAAGGACCAAGACAGTTCTTGTAAGAACTGGATCTTGCTGTCCTGAGCAGGTTTCCTAACTGCATTTCATCTGCCCTGCCGCCAGTTCTGCTTATTTTTACTTGCTTGCTCATGGATTTGCTTTCCATGGACCCAGGGCTAGGCGATCTTCTTACACCACCACCTGCTTAAGTAACATCATCGGTTCTCTGGAATAGGCTGGCCTCCATCTGCTGTTAGCTTCTGCCGTCTTCAAGCACTAGCAAACAGGCGAATAAGGAGCAAACCAACTTAAGGGAGAAGCTGGTTAATTGTGTGTACTGCATCAGACGACAGACTCCTCTTTTATTATCCCTAAGCATTTGCTGCAGATAGTGGGCCCTAAAATGCCTCAACCCTGCTGGGGTGGGCTCACCCGTGCATGGTGAGAGTTTTGGGGTCAGGCCCAGTCAGTGTTCTCACACAACAGGGAATCTGATCTATGGAAATGAGGTGGTGTTTCACCCCTTTGCTCAAGCCAGTGTGGGAGCTGTGCTGTTCCCCGTGTGTATGGGAAGCGAAAATGCCACATTTTCAAGGCAGATGTTTGATAGAATGGCTCCACTGGCTCCTTTTGAAATGCTGATTGTTTATAGTAGGTGGTGATTAGATGAGATATGCAAATAGAAGTTATAGGAATGCTAGAGCAATATATGGAAAATTAGAGTCTACTACTTACTCTCATTATCTCCTGCCTTTAGGACAGCTAGAAGGTTATAATGGATACATCTTGGATCTGCCCTTTTCCCTAGATCTGACAAAATGAACGCTGTCTCCCTGAGCTAGCTAATACACTTCCAGTGTTTTGAATGAGACTAAAATATTGATTAGCTGGGAACATGCAGGTTTTGTCTTGTTTGCAAACGGCTGCTATGTGGCATTAGTGATTTGTTTCTTTGCATTTGTAGATCTCTTAGTGCCAGAGTATAGGTTCAGCCTCTAGCCCATAAATGAAAATGCAATAGAAAGGACCATCGGTACTCTTTACTGACCTCCCCCAGCCTGCTCCTCCTCAGTAGCCCAAGAAACAAGGCAGACTTTGAATATGCCTGAAAGGTTAACTCATCAGGGTTCTGGTGGATCAAGAGCAGAAGTGATTTCTAAACCAGATCTCCACTGGGGGAGAAATTTGATTTAAGATATGCAAGTCCAGCAACCAGAATAGTGTAACTGCAGTCAACGTACCTTAAATCAAATTTCTGCGGCAGTTCCGCTATGGGAGGTCGACGGGAGAAACTCTTCCATCTACTTCCCTTACTCCTCACACCCTGGTGGGGTACCGGGGCTGAGAGAGGCGTTATCAGTGTTCAGTTTTGTAGGTCTGTATTAGATAGAGAATGCCCCACCAACAGCTGCTTTCTGTAAATGTCATGGTTTTGTGTGTGCTTTTTAAAAGCTCCAGCTCCTGGAGTTACATGCTTATGTGAAAATGTTCATTTGTTTTTATCTTTTTTTTTTTTTTTTTAAATCTAGCTTGCAAAGAGAAACTGGAAAATGTGACCCATAAAGGCTCAAACTTCACAAGGCAAAGAATAAAATCCTCACGTTGGCTTAAAGTAATGAGAATATTAAAATCATCTCATTTTTGGAACGTGATTCATGATATTTTGAACTGTTGGGTTTGACAATCCCTCCACCTTAGAAAAACTTAAACAACAGCAAATAGTCTAGGATCACCTTAGAGACTAACAAAACATGTAGATGGGATCATGAGCTTTCATGGGCACAGCCCACTTCTGAAGTTAGGTTATAATGGACACTTCTGAAGAAGTGGGTTGTGCGCACGAAAGCTCATGATCCCATTTACATGTTTTGTTAGAAATCAGAACATGGGTTGATCGACTAGGAGATTTCTGTTTCACTTCTGTGATGCCAGGAACTGAGCTATAGGACTCCAGTAAATGTTCATTTATGTAGAGAAAAAAGTCATAAACATTCTTAGGAACCTGGTTCCTGATGTCGCTTTGTTTGATTTGGATAGTCTCGGTAGATTTCAGAGTATTTGCTTAAGCATACACCTTGGGTGGCTAATTTCAGTAACTTGAACTAACAAAAGGAAGGAAGAAAGAAATCAGTGCATTGTAAATGCTAAATTCTGGAATAGATGATAAATTGTAGCTCTCATTCGTTTTTAGTATATTTATCCCTGCAGTCTGTGAAAGCAGAGATTTCTGTCTCTCTGGCTCTTCTCTAATAAGCGTTCAATAGGGGGATGTGAGAGATTTGCAGTGTAATGTGTATCCTCAAGAATTTAACAATTTGAGGTTGTGAATATAGGAGAAGGCCTTTGGTGTACTTGTTTTGAAAGTAGAAATCTCCAAAATTATGATGTAAATGAATCCGTCAGAGTCGCTATGACTTAATGAGGAAACTTGTGTCCTCTCTGTTCTGTGCTATGTTCAGTTGTTACTCGTTATATTCTCTCTCGCTCTGTGTAATCAGAAAGCTTCTACTTCTTTAAAAACTGTTTTTTCCTAACCATGTTCCCTACAGGCCCATTCCTAAAGGGGGGCAGGACCTGAGGTAACCCCCCATTGCCCCAGCCCCTACACTGCCTCTTCCAACCTGTGCTCTGCCCCCCAATACCATTCACCCTTCCCTAAGCCCCTGCTGGCCCCTCTTCCAAGTGACTCTGTGAGCTGGAATGGAGCAGGGCCGGTAGTATTGTGGCCGACCCGTGCTGCTAGCCCCACGTACCCTGTGAATGGGCTCACGCTGGTTCCCCATTGTAGAGGCAGGAAATAAAACTTTCTAACTGGTAGAAACTTTTAAAATGGAGACTGCATATGGCTCCCCTGAGGAAAACTAATGGTGAGAGAGCCCACAGCGGCCTACTTCCCAGCTGTGGAAAGAAAGCCATCGCTTTCCTCTTCAAATCCCAGCTTGTCATCAGTCCTGAGGGGCGTGATGCTTGCTCTGAGTCACAGGGCTCTCTGTGGGGGCAGGCATCTGCCCAGCTGGAATTGATGGCAGGTTTGGGGCCTTAGGGAATGGGTCACTAATCCCACTTAAAGTAATTCTCACTAAATCCTGTCTCATGTTGAAAGGAAAAAAAATTCAGTTTCTGCTCTCAGAAGCTGCCCCAGCTGGGGCAGAACGACAGGCAGCCAGTGCGCTTTATAAATTGTCAGCCCTGGTTTATGGGGTTGTGCCTATGACCCAACACATTTCCCAAAATGTCGAGTGGGAATGGGAGCAGACAGGCCTGTGGAATGCAGCCCCTTAGCACTGTGTGCATTAGCATTATCGAGCGAGCCGCCCAGCCTGCGCGGTTTAGTGCTTGGAACGCTGCTGGAAGAATTCCGAATTCCAAACCACGGACTTCTTCCAATACAGTTCTACCACCAGGCCATCGGTGCTGAGCACTGCACCCACCGGGGCCTGCTGGGCTGGTAATTTAATTGGGTGATTGCTAAGGTTTGTATTGCTAGAATTGTGGTGTTAGTTGTGCTACTGTGTATGAGGATGATCGCTTCAGGGGCTGGGTGAAGAAGAAATGGAGGCTCCAGCCAGCCTGAGACTTGAGAGTTTAGTGGTTCATTAATAGCACTGCACTTTGACAGCAATTCTCAGCTGTGAATCTCAACAGCTGCACCACCACTCTGGCTGGCTGCCTAGGGAAGCTTGAGCCAAATCTTCACCGTATGTAGCCCTCACCTGTACCAGCAGCGGCTCACTCTGCCACCAGGAAACAGAGTACTGATCGCTGGGGGTTCTGCTAAGAACGATACTGTTAGGTGAGCCACCCCTCCCCCCGGTAGGTGTGCCTGCATCTTTATTGGAATCTGAACTGTTTACTTCTAACATATATTAACAAATGTGCCATCTGCAGGAAACAAATCACAAGAAATCAGAGCAGTGAGCATAGGAACACAAACAAAAAGCATAAGGGCTCCAGCAAGCAGCCAGCACCTTGTCTGGAACAGGTCGCTGTTTATACTGCTGGTTATTTGAAGGCAGAAATATTGAGAGTTGAGAGGACCTAAGAGAGAGAGATCACAGGGGTGGGGTCCTGCTGGTTCTCTTACGTGCCAGCTAGCTGGGCAGAAACGTGTGTGGAGAACAGGCTCCCGTCTGGATTTTTCTGTTTCTAGAAATATACATCGAGCAAAATCACTCTTGAATTCATGTGCCATGGACAGCTCAGTCTCTTTATTGCAGCTCGCCCTGTCTTTCCTTTGACTTTTCTCCCATTTACTAAATCTCCCGTTATCATTGACAGCCTTTATTCCGCTAGCAAGCTTGTAGCAGTACAATTAGTTTATCATAATCACTCCCTGAAAAGCTACTGATCACAGGAACCGCTTGCAAATCAGCACTTTCTAGGTACAGGTGACTGGGGGGAGGGGGACATGCCGAGGAGCCCGTACTCTGTCTGAGGACTGAAGAGGGCAGCAGTGAATGACACCCTAATGACAGTGCCTGCCCGCCGGGCTCTCTGGGCGGCATTTCTTTACAATGAGCTTTGTGGCCTTTGTATCCCCTGCAGCTTCCAGAAAGAACAGAGCCCAGTGCAGAGTGAATGACCAGGCAGAGCAGGCATCTCCTCAGTGACATTGTGCTGTTCAACTGGCCTCTGCCTCGCTGTCTGAGTCAGCGACAGCCAGTGGGTCTACACGCAGCGAGTCGTAGTTGGGTGGGGGGGTGCCTGGCTCTTGTGGGAGTGCTTCAGGGGGAAGAGCTTCACGACTGCTGGGGATGTGGGTGTCCTCATGTTGGAAGCCAAGGTTGATGTGAGCCTCCACCAGCTCTGACACTGTTGGAGGAGCATCTGGGTACTGGGCCCGGGCTCGCTTCTGCTTCAGGCCCTTGACCCAGTTGATGATGTTAATTACGGTGATCCACAGAAAGTCAATGATGATTTCTCCAAATTCAATGAGGCACAGCACCGAGCCTCCCATCCAGAACCCAAATTGGCCTCCCAGGCTTGACAGGAGCCACACAATCTGAAATAAGAAAGTGAGGTCAGGGCCCCTGTACCATCAGCCCCAGGAGCAACCGGACAGCTGTGCACTTTGGGGGATAACGCTAACGAGGTGACTAGCCACCTACATGGCTTCTGCGGCATTTAGCTCAGCCCCTCGTGCTGCAGATACAGAGGGCGAGAAGGCTGCTCACCGCAAAGGAGACTTCACAGTTTTCCTGAGCATCCCACCTCACCCTCTAGCCCCCGAGGATAAAGGAGAAGTGCAGCAGCAGCAGCAGAAATGAAGAATGGGTTAGGAACCAGCCTGTACAGAGTGGTGCTGACCAGGATTAGAAGTTATGCCCCCCCTGCCCTACATCGGTGCATTTACCACACAGTCCAGGTGACGGGGACACCTCTAAATCCTGCAGATTAATCTCTATGGGGAGCTGCGAGGACACTGCTCAGAGACCAGGTCATTTCAGTGGGAACTCTGCAAGTGTTTGGCTTTGGGAAAAGGCGATGGACATGTGCGGTGGCGGGGTTGTTTGCAGCAGGAGCCTGCTGCAGCACTTACAGTTGTAGCGGCAGACTCCGAGATGGTTCTGTAGTTGTACTCTTGAAAGTAAATGTTTAGCTTGATGATCCCGTTTCTGTAGGACACAAAGTTTAGTACAGACTAAATTCTAGCCCTGTGAATTTACTCAAGTGCAGTTCCAGCTGGATTCTCATGATCCTTGGGAGGGGAGGGCGTTGTATTTGGGATCAGGCTTCCCAAAGCAGCACTAAGGGTGACATTTATAATATTCTTAGTATTAAACACTCAAGCTAGGTCTAGACTACTGGGCTTTATTGGAAAAAGCTATGCAAATTGTGCTCCGAAATTTGCGTAGCTTTTTCCAATTGCTTTTGCGGAAGAGGCTTTTCCGCCATTTGGCCCAGTCTAGACCGAGCCAAATGGCGGAAAAGCCTCCTCTTTCAACGGAGCCCTTATGCCTTGTGACTTGAGGTACACCGGGCTCCCCAACAGAGCATGTCTGCTCTTCTGTGGAAAAAAGCAGAAGAGCAAATGTGTTCCTTGGACGTGGCAGGGTTTTTGCGGTACCTCTGGTATCCTGCAAAACCCCTGTAGTCTAGACGTCGCCTCAGTCTGGCATGTAGAGGAGGTAGAAATGTTGAGACGTGGGTGCTGGGGGCAGACATCTTATAAAGTGCCTGAGAATATGCTGACTCCCTGAAGGGGTCAAAGTGCATGAAAAGCACAGAGCAGCCTAATAGTTGCATTGGAAGTGCTTTGAGACTCTTGGGGGACTTGCCGGGAGCAGATATCTGGGAGCTGGTTATCACGTTCATCTGACTGACGCATCTGACTAACCCCTGGGGTCTGTTCTGGAGACAGCCCAGGGCTGTGTATAAACTGGGAGCGAGGCAGGCGCTTCGTTTTGCCTGTTCTGCAAGGTTTTCGCTGTTTCTGGTGGTTCTTAGAGCTATTCTCAAGGGAAGTGGGGCGGGGGAGGGGTAGTTTTGTAACCATTTGACACCACTTTGAGAGAGACATGTCACAGAGTTAGGCTTCTAAGGCCATGTTCCAGCACCTAAATAAGGAGCCTGCTTTTCAGAGAGGCCCGCCAGCCCCTCTCCCATTGAAGCCAACGTGGGCTCTGCGCACTTCTAGAACTGCCTACCATTGAAGTAGGAACATTTTGGCCATCCCCTTGACTTGCTCTCTTCTGCCAACTCCTCCTGCCCCTCTGCCTCAGTCTCTGCAACCCACCTGTGACCAGAGTATATTCTAAGCTTCGGGTAACTGCAGTGAAGGCCTTGTTAATGCTCCTCTCTGGTTTGGCACAGAACTTGATCTCTCGCACATCAGCAGGCCTCCTGCTAGCTAGCTGGTTTGCTTTCACGCCCCCCCATGCAATGTTCCTGCTAAGCTTTTCCACCCGGGTGTGGCTCTTGGTGAGCACAGAGGCATCTGTGATGTGCACCACCAGGAGAAACACACCACCTGGCTGTGGGTGCTCTGCTGACCAGCGTGGTGGCACTGGAACCTCTCCTGCGTGTCTGCACAAGTGCCCAGCTCACAGGGAACACTGCCGCTACTTCTGTCCATTACTGCCAGACCTCTTATGGCCAGGCTCACATTCATGCTCCAATTCAGCACAGACCCTGCAACATCATCGGTTTTCATCTCTTGGGCAAATGGACGTCGGCAGCAGCCACCCTCCCTGGCCTGCCTCCGTTTAAAACACCCAAGGCGGCAAATAACCCCAGCTAGCAGCAGCTAATGCAGGAAGGCCAGAGGGAAAGAGTCGGGGGCACAGGCCTGCTCCAGGGGGTTGCCTCTAGTTAACTTCTCCCTCAGAACCTAATCACCTGGACACATTCTGTGCAGCGACAGGATTTCATGGCCATTGTAGGCTGGACATAGCAGCCAGCTCTGCATTGTGCATACTGGAGGGGAATATGGAACCATTCTCTAGTTAATAGTGTTAGCGTGGGAGCTGGAATTCTACAGAAACAAGGGATGCAACTGCTAGAACTAGGAGCTCTAATGGAGCACAACTGCCATGCAGAGGTCAGCCCCGTATGTGCACTATACACAGGGCAAATGGCCATGTCAGAGCAGTGTGTGTGGGGCTGGGAAATCCAAGGCACCGGTTGTCTGCGAGAGGAGAATGTTCCTGAGCACAGACTTAAAGCCAGTTTCCTTCTGTTAGGATGGAACTAACTGCACTACAGTCCGTGGAAGAGACTGATCCAAGTGTCAGTCCCATTTCGGGGAGATTCATGTTCATGCCATTTGGTTAGAGTGTCATCTGTGTCCATCTGCGTTTTGTTAAGCCCACTCTTAGATGCACATAGAGGTGCTGAACATTGGAAACTTGTGGCATTTTCAACCCTGGTCTGTGTGAAAACGTCCTTGGAATTGAAAAGAACTGGCTGCTCAATGTTTCAATTCCTTTTGCAGGTTTTGATTTGCCTAGTTGGTTGCTATGGAGAGCATGGTTGAGGGATGATCTAGACGGTGCTTGGTCCTGTTATGAGGGCAGGGGACTGGACTTGATGCCTCTCAAGGTTCCTTCCCATTCTAGTGTTCTATGATTCTAAGGCAGTAGTCCCCAATGCGGTGCCCGTGGGTGCCATGGCGCTCGCTGGGGCTTTTATGTGCACCCCCCTACTGACCAGGGCCGGCCTGAGCCATTCCTGCACACAGTGCCACCCCCAGGTGAGCGGCACATGCGCGGCCCCGGGAGCGCGGCGCATGTGCAGTGCCACCCCTGGGCACGTGGCGCATGCGTGGCCCTGCCCCCAGCAGCCCCAAAAGATTGGGGACCACTGTTCTATGGTATCTTCATGTGCTGCTTTTGTGGTTGTCCATGAAGGCAAACAATCAGGTATAAACCATAACAGGGAATTTGCTCTCCTCCGACATGCTTGGGTTGATTGTCAAAGTTTGAGCTAACCTAATGGCAACAGGTGCCTCAGAACATTTTCTCTCTGGTCTGTTTTAACTCACCTGTCCAGAGTCACGTTTCTTGACTGATCTCTTTCATACGACAAAATATGGAAAATCCAGTCCTAGGGAAAGAAAATTGAATCCCATCTGAAAGAGCCAATGTTCTCAGTCACGTGTGGTCGGGGCAGGTCAGATACCAGCCTACAAGGTCCTCAAATTGTACACCGAAAGCTGGAACCTCTGGCGCCTGTCCATGCTAAATGATCAGTGATGTTATACTACATAAAGGAATTAGTGATTCAGTTAACAGCAGTCGCAGAGAAGTGACTTCCCTCCAGGCCAGAGACCTAAGGTCCCACAGGAATAGTCCTGCTGAAATGGTAAAAAGGGTTATTTTGCAGAGGTTCCAATTTTCTTTCAATCCATGCGAGAGGCGCTGGTATTTTAGCTTAACTCTTATCAAATGGGGTGAGGTGCCTTATGGAGACTTTGGGAAAGTGGGATCAGACTGGAGGCAGAGTTCAAATCTCCATCACTGGAAGGCTTTAGGGTCTGAGCTCCAAAAATATATGAAAATCTGCATCAGTGTGAGGGGAAAGAATGTAAGGAGAAAATAAAGCACAAATGCATAGGGTAGGAGAATCAATATGCTGGAAGTCAGCAAAATTAGAGACCAGGAAGCAGAGGTGTTACGAAGAGTGGAACTGGGTAATATCAAACCTGTTCCCAGGTCTGATCAGAAAGAGGCCATCAGCTCTGACTAGTCTGTTCTAAACAATCACTTTTATGAGTACCTAGAGAAATGAGGGGAGAGTTCAATAATGCAGTCAAAAATGCCATGATCTGCACAGCTCGAGTGGATCGGCTGTCAATCTAGCTCCTGCCTTTCTATTCTCCAGGTGATTTCCTGGTTGCCCGGGGCTCTCTTCATTGTTAACATTGGCTCTGTACTGTGCTGATCCGAGTGAGCTGACATAGTGAATGGCTTTTACCAGGGCAGGGTTGGTTCTGTAGAAGCATTTACTAACTATGGAACAGTCCCTGAGTCACTTGCAGATTTGCATAATTGTTCTAACCCGTTCCTAGATAAGCAGGGGCTATTGACTGGCTTGTTCCAAAGAAGGTGACACCACTTTTTCTATTACCTTCTCTGCTCTCAGAAACCTGCTGCATTCCTGCTAAATCCTCCTCACGTGACACAATTCCCTCTGAAGTCTGGAGGTGGGTGACGGGAGGGCTCATGTGAAGATTCCCTGTTGTGATCCCTCCCTCTGGGGCATGTGGTATTGGCCACTGTGGGCCGACAGGACACAGGACTGGGTGGACCTTTGGGCTGACCTTGTCTGGCCATTCTTAAGTCAGCCATGACTAATGAAGTTGTGGGAATATGAGGAGAACTGAGAGTGAGAGATGGCCTTTTTAAAGCAGGGGTGGGGAACCTAAGGTCTGGGGGCTGGATGTGGCCCCTGGCTTCCCTGGATCCAGCCCCCGAGGCTCAGGGCTCCCCCCCAGTTTTGGGGAGCCTGGGCTGGAGCTCCAGTCAATGCCCCCACTCCCACCCCCCGCCACTGCAGGGCTGGAGCGCACACAATCTACTAGCCTGGGCCCTCCTAGACTCTGGTGTGTGAGGAAAGTGGAGTGTCTGCTTCTCAGTAGGGGACCACGTCAGTGAGGGTTTCTTTGAGGTTTTTTGCTTCTCGCTTGTGTGCAGTCCAAGTGATTTTTCTGTGGGTCAGCAGCCTGCGACCCAAAAAAGGTTCCGCACCCCTGCTTTAAAAACTAGAAGGCTTGTTTTGATCACAGAGCATGTTGAACAGGACTAGAGGTTGATCTTGAATATATCCAAAGTAGCACAGATGGAGGGTGTTACGTATATTGGAACTCCTGTAGCAAATATTGTAGGCTGATGTATTAAACATATAGGACGTGGTCATATCATGAAAGACTTGTCATGAATATGCAGAGCCGTGTGCAAATACAAATTTGTATCTTGCATGCGATTTGCAAACATTGTCCACAGATCAAGCAGATGTGCACAAATGTGAAGGGCACTACGTATGTACATGAAGAGGCAGAGTTAAGGCTGTGTGTGCAACCTTAATTTTGACATTTCCTGACCTTTGGCTGCTTAAGTGGACAACTTGAATATTTATGGTCTGTTGAACTCTCATTCTGGCTATTCCATGAGATCTTACCACACTTTTCTACTTCAGACAGCTTTTTCATCTGGCACAAAGGATGGGTTTGTTGCTCTCTGCTTTTGTGTGAGTGAAGTCAAACAGATTTCCTGTTGCTTATGTAGCAGCTTCCAGCTGATTTTGGGTAACTGGACAATAGTGAGGTGTGTAAGCTAGACAGGAAGTTTATGGGGCAATGGCGATGCTAAACCCAAATACAGTAGCCTTCTGTTACAGCTGGGAGTCCCATACTGGATTTCTGTTACATAGCTTTGGCTGGGTGGCTCTCTGGTGCAGTGAGCCACAAAAGCGAGTGCTGTCTTTGTGACAGAGTTCTCACTCTAGTTAAAGAGCATCTAAAATAAGGAATAATTGGGATTGGTCCTGCCTTGGGCAGGGGGCTGGAATTGATGACCTCCTGAGGTCTCTTCCAGCTCTCTGATTCTCCTCTCACTGACTCCAATTTTACATGATTCTGACTATCAGCTATTCCCAATTTTCATCCAAATGAAAGAATTGAGGCCTTATCTGCTCTTTAAAACCAATTATTATATTCCTGGCTCCAGTTCTGTTAAAGAAAAAGCTTTGGCTCCCTATTCGTATTTCGCACTCTGGAGAGTCTGTTCTCTGCTGCACGCTGACAAGCGTCAGTTAGCAACAGGAGGGAGACTGTCTAGCTGCACACATGAACCTCAAATCTGAAAGGATTCAGTTGAATAAGAACATCTCCTGATCAATTTACATTTTAGAAGTTAGAAATTGGCTTTACCTCGGAAGCTTCTGACGGCCAGTCTGCCATCGATATGGTCATCTTGTATTGAATGTCACTGGAAAGAAGACACAAGAACATTAATACACAGAATCTTTCACTTCTCTTAAATCACCAGAACTTTAGCTTGATTTCAAACGCCCCCAAAAGGATTTTAAGATCATTATTCTCCGAGCGAGGAAATGCAGGATTCCCTCCACCTTAAGAGCTACCAGAGAGAGTTTATGTACTTACTTGCATGTTTCCTTACAAGAGTCAATACAAAACTGCCTGTGTCCTATACTTGATCTCAGTGAAGAATAGCAATATGCTGTTTGGTGAAAACAAAAAGCAAACAATCCTTTCAGATCAGAACTTAGCTGCTGCACAAATCTGTATCCCCTTAAACCTTTTGGAGTTTTTTGGACAACCGTTGGAGCAAACCCAGAAACTCTTAGGCGATGTAACACTTCTGCTGATAGCTGTTAGTAAGGGCTTAGCAGAGTGATTGTGTGGCACTGTACTACGTAAATAGACCTTACATAAGAACGGCCGTACTGGGTCAGACCAAAGGTCCATCTAGCCCAGTATCCTGTCTGCCGACAGTAGCCAGCACCAAATGCCCCGGAGGGGGTGGACCAAAGACAATGATCAAGCGATTTGTCTCCTGCCATTCTTCTCCTGCCTCTGACAAACAGAGGTCAGGGACACTATTCCTACCCCCTGGCTAAAAGCCTTTTATCTTCATCACTGCAGTAGGTATCCTGGGCTGTCACTTGAAATAGACCCTCATTAAATATACGAATGCACCTGATTTTACTTCAGTTTGTTTCCTATGAATGGCTGTTACAAGGGAACTGCAGCCCTCAGAAACATTGCGAGCAGATGCAAGTTGTGCTGCAGATTCCACCTTGTACTGACGGGCATGGAATCTATCTGGGGAGCTGTAGAAATTCATGGAGAAGTGCTGACGAAAATTTCCTGTGCTAGACCTGAAATGCAGTAAGCCCATTGCATGGCTTTCTGTTCACTGCATAGCAGAGAGTAGAAATCCTTGTCATCCCACCTGGTGTTGGTGTTACCAGCTGCTATGGAATCTGAGAACTCTGCTTCCCTCCTCACTTATCCACCTTGTTAGCAAACAGCCACTGCCCAACTCACACAAGCATAAAGCCAAGAGCCCCTGGTTGTCGGCAGGAGGGATTGAACCTGCAACCTTAGGGGCTAAAGCCATGTGCCTTTCACCACATGAGCCAAAAGCCAACTGTCTCTTGGCTAAAGCTGTAGCGCAGGCTTCACTCTCCCTGGTCAGTGGGCTCAGTGCAAAGTGTTGTTTAAAATGCTCCTGACAGAGCCCTCTGTTTCCAATCCCTTCTCTTGTGCATCATGAGGCCTTGTTACTTCACGTTCTTACCCCAGTCTGGATCATCTTCGCTGTTGCAATATCTCACCCCTTCGGGTAAAGGAAAGAGATAGTGACCACACCCGCAAGTTTCAAACATCTGAGCTTGGAAACAGGAGCGCAGACAAGCCTGCGAAGAGGGCACAAGGAGCCAGTTAGAACTGGGACAGGCTTTCACGCTGATCAGTCAGCAGCTCCCAGATGCCTTCCTCTCCGGCTCCCAACAAGCTGATTCCTCTCGCAGCAAATGGAAGATTTTGGAGACTCATGTTAGGAAAAGCTAATTTCACTCAAGGAGCCAGTTTTGCTGGTTGAGCAAGACGAACTGCACTCTGTGACGGGAGGCTGATGGGTTCTAACAGGTGGCGTGATAAGCATGCTGTAAGGGATTCTTGTCTCTAAACTGCAGGTGTACAAATGAGAATGCCCTGGCAGACTATGGAACTCAGTCGGAGCAAACAGTTTGGTTTACAAATCACAGCTGTTCAATCTTCTTTGTGTTAGAACTCCCGCTTGCATTGCACTTTTACTGCTTTTACCTCTAGCGAGCTCAAAGCATTTTACCATGATAAGAGATAGTAACCCCATTTAGAGGTGGAATAATTGAGTCACAGAGAGCTTAAGCAGCTTGCCTCCCCTCCAGTCACATAAAAAACTAATTCTTTAGTGGTGTGGGGGAGTTGTGGGATTTCCAAACAGAAATGAAAAGTAAGTTTAATTTAACTTCTGGACCTTGAGATTGTTTCTTGGCCTTATCTGGCATATTTATTTCCTTTGGTTTATGAATGTAAATGGATAACACTCCTCACTAGGTGTTGGACTCAATTTTTCAAAATCTAATTCTATTAAAATATGAAAAATTACAGGGAGCAGCTCTCATAAAGATGGAATTTTCTTCTCCACTCCTCACATCCTTCCCTTGAAACAGTCATGGCTGCAGCTCACCATGTGACTGAGCGCTGCAACAATCTGTTTAGCTTTTCCGTCTCAGGCCATTGTGAAGCAGGGTGGTACCTCTAAGATGTTGGGCTGGGATATTTGATGAAGGCTTGAGAAGAAATTTTGGAGCCCTTGAAAAAAATCCAACACCTCCAGCCGGATGAAGGGGCATATCTCCCGTGCAACGGAAAACGTCAAAGGACTGTGCTATAAACTGGTCAGTGAGCAGTGAAAATGTTCCATTTTAATGAGAGGTATTTAAACTTGACAGACAAAATTTAGACGCTTCTAAGCTAAGCATTATTTATTAAGTATTGATGGTGTCAGTTAAAGTATTTGCTTTGAAAACATCTGTTAATGCTTAAATGTGTGTAAAGTGGTCTAATTAAAACATTTATATTAAGTTAGAGATATGAAATCCCTACTAATGCATATAGTGTCGTCATGGTTGGGCCGTGTGCGTGAACCTCCAATCCAGCTGTAAATGACTCAAAAGGGCTTCTGGAAGCTGGTGCCCAGCAGTGTGACATTTACCACTCTTAGGGAATATGTTCTTCTGAAATCACCCTCAGTTCTCTTGTGTCCCATTATGCCTAGTTACAGCCTCTTAGATCGTTAGAAACAAATGCTATGAAAAGCACCATATAAATTCTAAGCAAACATTCCCAATTTCTCTTCCTTCTTTGATTCTGAGGCAAAAGAAAGGCCTGGGGTGAATTTACATTTCCTTTGAAAATACAGGTTTGGCTTTTACTCTCTCAAATAATTTATTTCACTTAAGAGAAACAAGATAATGAAAGAACAAAAGTGAAAATCTCTGAGACAGAACTGTGTTTGTGTTAGTCCCTGTAACAGGCACCAGCCGCTGTGCATGCCTGTCTGCAGAATTCTTAGCAATTTAAAGTTGTATTACACCAGCGTCTAAAGATAACATTTATACAGCTAAGTAGACCAGAGATGCCTTTAACCTCATAATACCTATAAAAGAGCAGTAGTCATTCTGTTTCCTGAAATACCAGAATATGACAGTCCTATGGAAAAGCAAGTCACCACGGAATGGCTTCCTATCTGGAATCATGGCTGCTCTTTGTGTTGCAATCCACCCCAGGTGGTAGTCGTTATACATAACCAGACTGACCATCCTCCAATATTCTAACTGAAGTCACGTCCGACGTATACACTGATTGTTCAATAATCCCTTCTGAGTTCAAAGCACATCCCTGGTGCCCAGGTGTAATGATTACAATACAACGCCATGCCCTGGGCTGGTTAACTCACCGTTCTATAATAAAAGGATTTCAGTCAATCATCACACACGCAAAATCAAACATGATCCTCTCATGACCAACAATGAAATTCTTTCCTTATTAACACATTGTAAATAAGATCACATTGCTCCCTTACTGGAGACCTGCAAAGATGCTGCTTTGTGCTCTTTGGCTGCTCTCTGATGGGCAAGGGTCAGCACAGGGTGAGCTGCGAGAGAAGCTATATGCTGTCTTGTTTGTGACTTAGCCAAGAGAGATCAGGAATGTAGAGGCTTGTCATCTCTTTTTCATTAGAGGACACTAGAGAGGCCCCAGTTATAAGTAGGAGCTCTCTCAGTCCCTACTTGAGGGACTGGGGCACCCTGAAGCTTTATCTAACAGATCTTTTCTTCTGACTGTTATAAGCTGCGGAAGAAACAGGTGTAATCCAACCCAAGTAGAAATTTCAAATGTCCAAATAAAAATCCCACCTCCTCCCCTAGGTAGGACTTCTGGGTATCTGTGACACCACAATTCTCTGGAGCGTCTTACAAGACAAGCAGAGCCGAGAAGGCCTGCCTGTGAGAGAGATTCAGCTGAATAATTTCTCTTTACAAAGTGTTTCAGGCCCCCTTTATCCTTCATAAAAACACACAAAGAGTCCACCCCCCCCCCCCCCCCCCCCCCCCCCCCCCGTTAACAGAGGGGCTGTGCCCATGGGCAATTCTCACCTTGCCCTGCCTCCAAAGCAAGTCTAGGACTGATGGAGCAACACTAACCCTCCACAAGGTCTCCCTGCCGGCCGAGGCTTTACTTTAGGTTTTGGTCCGTTGGCTCTTCTTTCCCTCTTGGCTAACGAGAAACGTTTGCAACATGGGAGACAAGCTTCCATGCAGCATCTAGTCATCTAGCCAAGCCGCTTGGTGTCCTGTGCACTGTTCACAAGGAGGGGTGTGCCCCAATTAAGTCTGACTTTGGACTCACTTGAAGACAAATCCTCTCTCCGTAGGAAAGGCACAAGGACTATCAGTCCCTTGAAAGAATCATCAGTTTCCTATAGAGTCTAATTAGCCAGATAAAATGCCCTGTTTCTTCTCACCCTCCAGCAGTGGAGAAAACATGACGGGAGAAGAAGTATAAGGACAAAACTCCTCCCTGAGCCAGCTAAACTAGATGCTGTTGGGGCTTGTTTATGTAGGGCATTTCCAAAGTGACTGATAGAAACGGGCCATTTCATGGCCAGAGGGTTTTTAATCAGTCAATGTAATGTTTTCTGATGTTTACATAGAATAAAGTGGGTGTATGTGTGTCCAGCCCAATAAGGGGGGGATCGCAAAGCTGTTGTAGGGGGGCTGCAGGATTGCACCCTCACTTCTGGACTGCCTTCAGAGCCAAGCTCATATAGTAGCTTTAGCAGTCATTTATAGCTACAAAGATTTGGGCCCATTTCTGCTCTGCTTTTGTTGTGCCCTGCTAGAGTCACGCTAAATGCTGCAGGCAGTGAAAACCCACGTGGCCTTAGAGGTGGGTAATTCGCAGACACAGCACTTAGGATGGGACGAGGAAGGGATATTTGGAACACTGTGGTTGGAGTCACTTTGTTGATGCCTTTGCTCCGATTTCAGAATGGATGGGGACCTCTAGCAGACGGAAATCTACTCTGGGAACCTCAGGTCCGAGACAGAAACTGAGTCACAACACAGAGGCAATAACCAAAGCCAGACAAAACCCACAAGTGCTGCCTGGCTGGACCAAGGAAGTAGGTAAATCATCCTGCTCTCTACCAGTACCTATTGTCCCGGGTTTGTTCACTGATGTTTTGCAGGGGGCACTTGTCCCTGAGGGCTCCTTGACTTCCTAAAGCCCTAGGACAAACAAAACCAGTTCTCTGGTACTTTCTACACATCCCTTTGGAATTTGTTTGGGCAATGTTCTCAATGAGTGAGAACATCTCACTGGAGTTCTTGTCCGGGTTGGCATATGGAAGTTAAATATCGGTTAATTGCATAGTCGATTAACCTCATGAATTCTTATCAATTACTCGACTATTCTGTAGTCCCCGGGGGCCGGGGCAGGGCCAGCAGCCAGTGAGCTCCAGCCCTACTCCTAAGAAGCCCCGTCACACTGTGCTGCCGCCTTTGGATCAGGGCAGCAGCGTGGGGTGCCAGGCGGGAGCTGGTCTGCGAGGGGAGCCAGTTTAAAAACCAGCTTCCCTTGCGGACCGGTAGCCTGTTGTCCTGCACTGCTACCTCTGATACAGAGGCGGCAGCAGCGGGGGCTGGCAACAGCCCCTCTCCAGCGGCGGGGCTCTAAGCTCCTGGACCTGGTGTGAGCCAGACTGCCTGCCTGCCAGGCTTCTAACACTCTTTAAATGCAGGGCCCAGAACTGGCACAAGTCAGGGCTGAGCTGGGCTGCAGGTTAGCCTGCTAAAAATTTACTGGCGGGGGAGGAGGGAATGCGTGTAGTCTATAGCGTTAACTGATAAGCTTTTGCTTATCGGTTAATCGACCACACTATTACATCCCTGTCTTGGCATTTCTCTCATTATCTCTCTGGCTCCTTGCGCAGGTCCCAGCTTTGCTTTATTTAGTAATGAATTTGCCCATTACTTTTACTGCTAATGCACTTGTTTTGGTACATCACTTTTTGTTGCTCCTTGCAATTTATCTGGAAACTTTTCCTATTTCCCCTTTGCAGTCTGACCCCTTCATCCATTCAAGTTCACCCAACCGTTCCCCATTTTCTTCTAAAATGTGCCTTACTGGAATTCAATGTATGTTCTGTACTCCTCTCCGGTTTCCTTCGCGGTTTTTATCTGGCAGAGACAGCCATGCAAGCTTTTGGATGCTTGTATGAACATAAATAAAAGGGAAGCAAATGGGGAGGGATCCAGGGAGAATGTATAATGTTACTGGACGGTGTACGGCTAGCCTCAATTCTGAGCACTTGGCTTCTATGTGATAAGCGCCCGTCACCTGAGCAACCACAGTCTCTCCCAGGGGCCAAAAGGACAACTAAAACATGTTGCCTTTTCAATTTACAAATCGCTGCTTTGTTTGCAAGTTGGACCTACTGGAATTCTGTGCAACCATAAGGCTTGCTGCAAGGGAAACTTGCTATGCTACCGCTTTGCAGAAAGCTGTAGCATAGCAAGATGCCTGAACCAAAACAAAGCAAAATGAAGCTTCCAGCTGGGTGGAGTGAAATGACCCATTTTCACTTAGCGTTCACTCTGCTAAGCAGTTTGTGTAGCGAGATTTTTGGAGAATTATAATAAACTGTGTTCTCTGTGTAAGCCATTTAAAAATTCTTAGTGGCTTAATATATCTTTGAACAGCTAAGTTATTGGGCTTTGATCCTGCCAAATAAACACACACATTTTCCAAGTGAACTCAATGGAAACATTCATATGCATGACATTACTGACATGCATAAGTATTTGCAAGATGAGGGGGTCTCATTTGTGTTTTTAAAAAGTGTTTCTTTTGCTTAGTTCAGGCTTAATGGTTATTTTAGAGCAGGGTGGGCACTCCAAGATTTTGCAAGTGGTCAAAGTCTGCATGTCTATGGAGGAGGTATGAGGTCTGGGAGGCAGTTTGGGTGAAGGAGGCGGTTGTGAGCTGGGCCAGGGGATTGGGGTACAGGAGTGGGGCAGAGGTTTGGGTTGGGACCTAGGGCCAGAGGGGGTTGTGACTTGGGGCAGAGAATTGGGGTGCAGGTTTTGGGAAGGGAATGTTGCAGGAGGGGGCAGAGGGTCTGGGTTATGTGGGGCAAGGGGGCAGTAGTGGGGGGCAGAGGGTTGGGGGAGGGAGGAGCTGGAGTATCTGGGTAACTCCCAGCCAGCAGCCCAGCATGTTTCTGAGGCTGCTCCCTGCCTGCCCCACCCCTACACAGGCTGCAGGTGCCATGTGCATGTCTGAATAACTATGAGTTGGAGGGGAAGGGGCGTGTTGCTTTTCAAATAGGCACCTCCCATTGCCCAGAAACCGGCCAATGGGATTGTGCTGGGAGCGGGGGCCGCGCATGAAACCTCCCCCACCCCTATGGGCTCACGGTTGTAAAAGAGAAGCGGCTGCAGCAGCCTTTTTCCTGAGTGATGGGGCAAGGCAAGCGGGCCTGGGGCTCCCCACTGCGTCCGCAGGCCAGATCCAGTGGCTTGGTGGGCCAGATGCGGCCTGTGGGCCATATTTCACCCAGCTCTGTTTTAGAGATTTTGACCCATGATATTTAACTTTCTTACTCTCTAGAACAGTTCATATCCATTAAGCATCTAAACTGCTTAAAAGATTCTTTTAAGAAATCCCTGATTTGAATTAATAATCCCTTTACCTGTATGGAGTAAGTGGTGTTATACTCGTTATAAAGATTTTTTACAGGGACATCTGATCCGTTCAGAGTGCAGTCACTGTAGGGGAAACCCATCCGCTCAAGTTCATCCTGAAAGAAAACCAAACCCACCAGATATAAGCAGGTTGGAGTCATAGTTCCTGTCGTACGCTTGTTTGGTGCAAGACCCTTTCAGACACAGACCCTGCAGTTCCCGGAGAGGCTACAACAGCCAGAGGCAGCAACAGCCAAGGAATATCGTCCTTGGGAGCCGCACGAAGCTGAGCCAGGGGAGACATGGACTTCTGGATTAGACTAGACAATGAGGACCTCCTTGGACCTCAGTACCTTGTGACCCCCTCTAACTGTCTCTTGGGGAGAGTTAGTGGCAGACCCACCCTCTCCCAAATCCCAGGGTAAAGGTTCCAGTGACAACTGGGGAAGGGGAGGATTGAGTGAAACACTGTGATCTGTGATGAGGGGTTTGGCTTAGCCATGGTCAGGGTGAGGCAAAGGCTGATGGGCACAGCCAGCGACACTAGTAGTAACCAAACAAAACAATCAGTACCATGTTTGTGGAGTCTGCAGAAAGAAACATGACACCTGCTGTCTGTGTAATTCTGGGGATGCCTATGACAATTGCACTGTGCTCGTAAGGGCAGTCAGGGAGCGTAACAGTCTGGTAACTGCACCATTTGAGAAGCAGGGGGCAGGAAGATGAGCTCTGCGCCAGTTACGTTAGCAGCTGCGGTGTTAAGTGTACCGTGGATGGACTCGCTTAGCCCGCAGCTGCTGACACATGGAGTGAAGAGGCAACAATTACCTGGACTGAGGCTTCTGGCTTCAATAAAGTACTTCACCAGATTAGTGCATTTAATCTTTCATAAACACTGTTCCAAGCCATAGCCAGTTTATAACTTGACTGTTTTGGATTGAGCCAGTTCAGCCAAGACTGAAAACAAACTTGGCTGCAGTCCCATCAGATAGTATTGTTCGCAGATGATTTGTTCTGATGAAATGTCACACATACCACTAATACACCGATAGAGGTTTCTGTCCCAGACATGGCATAGATGCCCAGGTCTTTAAGAAAAGGGAAACTCTTCTGCTCATGCAACATAAGCCTGGCCCCGGCAGTAGATGTGAGGTAGGGAATGTAGTCTTGTTGGCTGATGTCCAGAATTAACTTCAGCCCTGTGGGCATCAAACACAACATTCAAAACCCCTAAACAGGAAGCACGGAGTTTATATATAAACCAGGCTCTTTAGAGGAGCTCTCCCACTATGCAGGGAAGTCCCGCCTCATTGAGACAAGAGAACAGACCTTTCATCCTTAGACTGACCATGTTACCCGTTAGTCCTTTTCAAAACACTTAGGCTACGTCTAGACTGGCATGATTTTGCGGAAATACTTTTAACG
>JANRFK010001605.1:1250797-1270479 GCA_030068395.1 Apalone spinifera | reverse complement strand
CATTTGCATAGCTTTGGCGCAAAAGCGCGCCAATGTAGACGTAGCCATAGAGTACACTCATCACCCCCGTGTAATCACAGGTCCCTGAGAAACCTGGGGGATTGCACAAGCCTACCCATTTCCTAGGCATGGTCTAATGGGTAGAGCAGGAGCTCCATTTCTGGCTCTGTTATTGACTCTTTTTATGACCTAAGGTCATATCACCTCTCTGTAATTAGGGTTCCCCAATTGGGGTTAATGAAGTTGATACAATAGCAGGCTTAGGAGGCTGAATTAATGAATCTTTGTAAACTTCTTTGAGATCCTGGAATGAAAGGGGCAAAGTTTATTATTGTTATTGTTTATCTGATTCCTGTTGGTGTATGTTAAGACTGCTCTCTCTTCTACACACTGGATGCTTTTCCTTAGATAACATCATCCTATATGAACTACAAACTATGCTGTATTAGACCATCCTAGCTTTTGGCACACACCCAAACAATCATTTAAATAAATTAGATTGCTCTTTAACCTAGGCAGCAAGCCCTCTGTTGTGAGAATAAAGCATTCTCTTGTTTGACCTCCTGGCTGGGTCACACTTCCATTTACAGGAAACTCCAAAGCAAAGCAATAATCGGAAAGGAACAACTAGCCTTGTGTCATATTACTAAGAGTGAAATCAGTTAAGCAGGTAAATTTCCAACATTTGTGTGCTATCCAAACAAATCAGGCTTCTCCTGTTCTTATACAGAACCAAAACAGTCTGTGTTACCACTTTGATTGTTTGGTTTATCAGATTCATTTTCAGACATATGTTGTGACTAAACAAAATAATATGCACAACAATTTGAGATGTGACCAGTAAAACTCTAATCAAAGGATTCTGGCAGACTGCCAAGTAACATTAGTGATTGTCCTACATAACACTTCTTCAACTAGACTGAGTCCCTGAGGAAAATAAGGAGCATTTCTGATTCACAAATGACTGGAATCTAAAGAAAGTGGGGCCCATTGGTGTGCATTCAGTTTAGTGCAAGTTCCTGGGGTGGACAGCCTTTCCTGCCAGATCCAAGTGGGGAACTGGGCAGGGCAAGGCATTCTTCACTCAAACCATCATTTTCCATCTTGTGTTGATGGCAGTCATGTTGCTGGAGGGTGATGTTATTTATGAGATTCTCCCAAGAGTGGACAGTGGGTGAACCACAGTGTTGGTGAGACTAGTCCCTGCCCTAGCCCACCTCTTCCCCCTTAGGCTCTGCCCCTTCCTCCATGTCTGCTTGAGTGTCTCCAGTCCTGGATCGCTGGGCAGGTGGCATGCAGCCCCAGTGCCCTCCGCCGTGAAGTGCTGAGTAATGCGGCCTCAATGCCAGGAACCTTCCAGGGGCTGGGTGGCTTCAGCCACCCCAGGTCCCACCTGCAGGCTGGCAACCCTAGCCCCAGCACGCTTCCTGGAAAAGGATTAGCCTGCATGAGCTGGGACCAACTAGCGGTAAGCAGGAGGGAGTATCAGGGCTGCTGGGGAGGCATAGCCTTCCTCAGCCTGCGATATGTTCCATCCATGTCTTCAAGGGTCCTGGATTACTTTCCTCTCGCCCGCTTCTCTTACTGGCAAAGAAAAGAACCTTTGGCGATATTATGGGGCAACTCAGATTTACAATGGTTCTCCCTCTTTCTCTCCCTACTTATCTACCAACCAACCAACCAACCAATCGCTGGGGGCTGCTAATAAGATAATACAGTAATTAGACAGCAGGAACTCAGCCCTGTCCTTTAAATGAACACTTAGAGAGGTTTTGCCCTTTTAATACTTACCTTGAAAAACTCTACCCTGGAACACTTGGAATATTGAAAGTATTTCACAAATATAACAAAATAAACTTTTGAAGAAAAATTTCGCAGATTTGGCCAGCACTAGCTACCAGAAGAGAGTAAAATAAGAAGAAATGGCTTTAGGCCTTGTCAAAAATAGACAATTCTTCTTCGAGTGATGTCCCCGTGGGTGCTCCACTGTAGGTGTCAGGCTTGTCCCGGCTCCACAGATCGGAGTCTTTAACAGCAGTAGTCAGCCGGACACGCATGCACTGTTAGCGTCTCGCAATGTTTGCACCCTTTCTCTCATGCGCGTGGTCCAGCTCCCACCAGTTCTGTCGTTTGCTGCCCTCGGTCGCAGACGGAGCGAGCTCTTCTCTTCCACTTTTGTTCACAAAAATAAGAGTTCTGTTAGTTGATTGTTACTGTTCATAGTTTATAGTTCATAGTTGTTAGTTTATAATCTGTTGTTTAAAAAAACAACAACCAGTTTTTGGCTTTTGCTGCTTTTCTGAGGGAGGAAAAAGAAAAGAAGAAAAAGAAACAATACATAGATTGAGGTGAACTCATGACAGTCGCCCTCCCACAATGCTGGGTTCACTGGGATTTAAAAAATGCGACACAAAGGCCATGCCAGTGTTGGACGGGCACTCAGCTTGTATCAGATGCCTAGGAGAGTGCCTGCATTGCTCAAATCGCACAAATAGAGCTCGTCGGGACAGGGACATGCAATTACGCATGCTCCCATTTGATAAAGCACTTCAGTCTGTGGACACTACACCGTCCACGGCTCTGTCAGAGACACCTAAGGCTCAAAAGCTCAGAGCGTCATCCCCCACTACGGGGTCTTTACCAAAGAAGCGCACTTCTTCAGCATGCTCCTTGCCACTTGTACCGGTGAGCAGGGTCAGTACTGCGGATAAGCCGGGTACCTCTGGCACCTCTTTGGCATGCCCTAGAGCACTATTGGACCCAAAACCCGGCACAGCACCGTCGATGCCAAGAACAGAAACGGACTCTGGGCACCCGGCACTGAAGACACTGTCGGCACCGGCAGCTACACCTGCAAAGGCTTCAGCACTGACGTCAGCGCTGCAACCCAGGGCACTGACACCACCAGCATGCCAACACAGGTACCTCACCTTTCCCCGGCACAGATTCACCTGACACACATCCAGCACTGAGAAAGGCACGGGCAAAGTCGGATAAGCCACGCAGCCCTAGGGCCCCCCCCAGCAACCTTTTCATCAGCACCATCCCCTTCACCACCGGCACCGAGGTTGCTGTTACTACATTGCAGGTCTCCCTCTCCACTACCGCCGATGCGTGGGCATCCATTCCACCGCACTGCTCAGCCGAGGTATATGTCTCTTTCACCTCCCCCTTCATCAAGAGGCTTGATCATGCTTCACCACTCTCCAACCATATCGGGCCGTGCAATGGGCTGGAGGAACACAGAAGCACATACTTTTCCAGACAGTCATCACCGAGGCATCTGTACCATGACCACCATAGGTACCATCACGACTGCCCATATTGGTCACATGTTTGACATCAACACTACTCTTACTCAAGGCATTGATCCCCCTGTTACTACAGATCAAGGTGTCCACATCAGTATGAACCATCCCCTCCCTACACTTGCACAATGCAGCTCACCTCATGTCCCTTCCTCCCCACCACGTCACTCAGAACCAGAGGAGGATCAACTGTCTGAACCAGAGGAGCAACATCCAGATACTTCTCCCATAGAACACTCCTCCTCACCAGATGAAACCATCATCCGTGGGGATACGTCACCCCCAGATGATCTCAAACAGTTTGAAGAACTGTTTAAGAGCGTGGCCATTAGCCAGGAGGTCCAGTTAACAGAAGTCCAGGAGAAACAATATCATCTTCTTAAAAATCTTCAACCATCCCAGCGAGCAAAAATAGCACTGCCAATAGATGAAGCCATTATGTAGTCCGCCGAGGAGTTCTGGCAGACCCCGGCTTCTGCACCCCCTACAAACAAGAGGGCAGATAAAAAATATTTTGTTCCAACCAAGAGTACAGAGTTCTTGTTCTCGCACCCGCGACCAAATTCTCTGGTCATAGATTCAACCCAGCACAGATCAAAAACTCCACAGTATCAGAGAAAGATACCAAATGCATGGACCTATTTGGCAGGAAAATATATTCCTCTTCGACACTTCTATTGCGCATCACCAATTATGCTGCACTCCTGTCGAATCATGATTTTGACAACTATACCAAACTCACGGCACTGATGGAACACCTGCTGGATGCCAAAAGGCCCATTTTAAAATCCATCATCCAGGAGGGATATGCCTCTGCCAGAACTGGACTGCAAATTGCACTGAATGTGGCAGACATGGCAGCTCGTTCCACAACCATTGCTATAGTCATGAGGAGGTCCTCATGGCTACTAACCACAGGAGTTCCATGAGAGCTGCGGACTAAGGTGGAGGACCTCCATTCTACAAACAGAAGCTGTTTGCCAAAAAGACAGACAAGGTCCTCCACGTGAGCAAGGACTCGAGGACCATTCTCCATACCCTTGGGATGTACACCTCCCCATAAGAGATACACAGCATTTCAAAGGCATTATGACTTCTCGCTGCCAAGATACTACCAATGTCCATTTGATCAGCACCAATGAATGAGACAAAGACCGCAAAAGAGGTGCACTCAGAACAGCCGTGCTTCTACTCAGTCTGCTAATACGCAGAACATTTGACAACCTGATTAAGGGCTCGCAAACTCCCTGTACCATGCATCAACCCAATTGTGCAGTTCCCATTTTCTACCACTATCTCAAACCCTTTACCAGCATTGGTCCATCATCACCACTGACCATTGGGTTCTCAAGATCATTTCAACAGGCTATACCATCCCATTCACATCACTACCCCATTGGTCCAACTTCCCCACTTCAGGGACCCTTCTCACGAGTACTTGCTACAAGAAGTCCACCGACTCCTTACCATCGGATCAGTGGAAAGGGTGCCGACCAAATTCAGAGGTAGAGGTTTCTATTCTAATTACTTCCTCACCCAGAAAAAAATGGGAGGTTGGAGGCCCATACTCAATCTTTGAAAACTCAACCTCAGTTTTTTAAAATGGTGACTCTTGCAATCATAATTCCAGCACCAGACCTCAGGGATTGGTTTGCAGTCCTCAACCTTCAGGATGCATATTTTCACATTACTATCCCTCCACCTACAGAAGGTTTCTCCTTTTCGTGGTTGGGGAAGACCACTTCCAATATCGAGTTCTACCCTTCAGACTCTCTTCAGCACCCAGAGTGTTCTCGAAAACACTTGCGGTGGTAGCTGCACACCGCTGGCACTGAGGTGTTTTGGCTGTGATGTTCAAAAAGCTAAGGTCTGGCCCACTGGTAGATCTTCTGTGATGACAACAGTTTCTGGTAAAATCACAATGTCATTGGAGTATACTGTGATGGGGACATCTGAGGGGAGACATCTACTTTGGGGAGAGAAAAGAGACAGCAGCTGCCAGTGGAAGCAGCAGCGCTGTTTCCTGGGAGGCTTGAGGAAACTTCCTAGAGTTTAATTTTGGGTCGGTTCCCACTCCTTGAGATTTGTTCTGAGTCTGTTCAAATATCAAGTTCAAAGCAATGGTCAACTAAGGAAGGAAAGATGGGCACTTCTGAATTTGTGGATCTGTGTTGTCTCTGATTCTGGCACAGACTGCATGGGTAACTTCTGCCAAGTGACTTTTTCTTTCTGTGCCTCATTCCCATCTGGAAAATGGAGAAAATAATACTTCCCTACCTCTCAGAGCTGTTGGGAAAAGACATCTATGTATACGGGGCATGTGCCCTGATACGATAATGATGGGGCCATGTAAAACCATCTCTCTTAGATATTTTTCCTTTTTCTCCCAAAATAATAAATCTCTGCTGTTTGATCAAAATTCAGCCCAGGTTTATTTGAATAGTCCAAGAACTCTGATGACTTGAGAAGATCCTATGCCAAATTTGAAACTTTGGACAGCTCATTGTAGCTTCCTGAGCCACTGAATCAGAATCTGAGTAACACAGAGTCTTGCTCTCTTTGAAGTTAATGAAAATTTTACCATTACTTCATTTGAGAACAAGCAGGACCAGTTAAAAATCAAAACAAAGCCCAATGTGCCTCACCCCTGCTGTGAAACTTGTCCAGCACACCAAGACTTGGGGCAATGCCCACAACACATTGTCACGCCAGTAATGCTATTGAAATAGGAGCTGTAGAAAGTATTGAGCATCATATTCTGGGCTGTGTGTTTCAATAGAATGAGTGATTGGACAGGTATGGAAATTGCTACATAGCCAAAATAAAATGATAGTCATCGTTTTTCTGAACTCCTTTAAGGGCAACCAAAACAAACAAAATGTTGTATTTTGACCTATAGCCCAAAAACATTTTGCCTTGTTAGTTGTTATATATTTGTATTGTAGGGTGTTGTAGTGAGGTTGGTCCCAGGATATGGGAGAGACAAAATGGAGGAAGTCATGCCTTTTATTGCACCGACTTCTGAGGGTGGAAGGGACAAATTTTTGAGCTACAGCTCAAGAATAGTTCTGTATAGTTCAAAACCTTGTCTCTGGCTAGTATCTAATATCTTCTTAAATATCCTATTCTATGGACATTAGGTGTTTTAAATGCTCTTTGTTATATAATCAATGAGTAGTACTGTGGCACCTTAGAGACTAACATAAAAATATATAGAATCCAGAGCTTTCAGGGGTAAAACCCACTTCATCAGATGAATTGGAGTGGAAAGAACAGAAAACAAGATATATATATATATCAGCAGAAGAAATCTGTCAATTGTAGGACTCATGTTATACAATTGTATGTCCCATATATGTCCCATTCATAGCTTTTGATGTGAAAATGTGTATGTTAGAGGGAGGAGAACTTGGCTATGTAATGCACCAACCAGTTAATCTGATGAAGTGGGTCTTTGCCCAGGAAAGCTTATGTTCCAATAAATCTGTTAGTCTATAAGTTGCCACAAGACTTCTCGTTGTTTATGCAGATTCAGACTAACGCGGCTATCCCTCTGATACTTGCAACCAGCTAATGTCTTTATTCAAGTCTAGGGTAACAATGTCAAATTTGAAGATGAATTCCAGTTCTGCAGACTCTCTCTGTAATTGAGTTAGCATGACTGTGTGACCAGGAAGGTTAAAATGTTCCTGTACAGGTTTATGTGTGTGTTACCATTTCTGATGTCTGATTTGTGTCCATTTATCCATTGCCATAGAGACTGTCTGTTTTGGCCAATATACACGGCAGAGGAGCATTGCTGGCACTTGAGGGCACATACCACATTAGAGGATGTGCAGTTGTATGAGCCCCTGATGTTGTGGCTTGTGTGGTTAGGTCCTGTGATGGTGTCGCTTGTATAAATATGTGGACAGAGTTGACAACAAGGTTTGTTGCAGGGGTAGGTTCCTGGGTGAGTGTACTTGTGGTGTGATATATGGCTGCTGGAAAGGATTTGCTTCAGGTTGGGGGTTGTGTGTAGATGGGGATTGGCCTGTCTCCCAAGGCCTGTAAGAGTGAGGGATCATTTTCCAGGATAGGTTGTAGATTGTCAATGATGTGCTGGAGGGGTTTAAGCTGGGGGCTGTAGGTGATGACCAGTGTTATTCTGATATTTTTCTTATTGGGTCTGTCTTGAAGTAGTTGACTTCTGGGTACTTGTCTGGCTCTGTCAATCTGTTTCCTCACTTCCCTGGGTGGGTATTTAAGTTTTAAGAATGCCTGATAAAGATCTTGTAGGTGTCTGTCTCTGTCTGTGGTATAGGAACAAATCCAGCTGTATCTTAGCGCTTGTATTGCCCTGGTACTTGACTGCTCAAAATCTCTGTTTAGGTGCTCTGCCTCAGCCTTCAACCCTGTCAGATAATGTTCCCCCTTGCTTTCACAAATATTATGGATTACACAGCAGGCTGCCAGCACAAAGGGAATGTTGCATTCACTGAGGCCTAACCTAGTCAGCAGATTCCTAAACATTCCCTTTAAATCGATGGAAGTCTCCCTTCTAGGGATACGCAGCTTTGAACTATGTTGAATTCTTGGGGACATGGACCTTAGACTTTGCAAAATCAGGTGGTAAGAAATCAACCTTAATAAATTTGTCGTGTAGTAGACATGGCCTTAGAAAAGTTAGGTGTCTTCAAGTCTCCAGGGCTTGATGAAATGCATCTTAGAATACTCAAGGAGCTGTTTGAGGAGGTTTCTGAGCCATTAGCTATCATCTTTGAAAAGTCATGGAAGATGGGAGAGATTCCAGAAGACTGGAAAAGGGCAAATATAATGCCCATCTATAAAAAGGGAAATAAGGACAATTCAGGAAACTACAGATCAGACAGCTTAAATTCCTTGCCAGGAAAAATAATGAAGCAAATAATTAAGGAGTTCATTCACAAACATCTGGAAGATAACAAGCATGGATTTGTAAAGAACATGGATGTGTAAAGAACAATGCATGTCAAACCACTCTGATAGCTTTCTTTGATGGGATAACAAGCCTTGTGGATAAGGAGGAAGTGGTGAATGTGGTATACCTAGACTTTAGTAAAGCATTTGATTTAGTCTCACATGACCTTCTTATCAATAAATTGGGAAATACAATGTAGATGGGACTGCTATAAGGTGGGTGCATAACTGGTTGGATAATCATACTCAGAGAATAGTTATCAATGGTCCACAGTCAAGCTGGAAGGACATAACAAGAGGGGTTCTGCAGGGATCAGTTTTTGGGACTGGTTCTTTTCAATATCTTCATCAACAATTTAAAAGATGGCCCAGAGAGCATGCTTATGAAGTTTGCAAATGATACCAAGCTGGGAGGGGTTGCAAGTGCTTTGGAGGATAGGGTAATCACTATGGAGGATTATTACAAATGTTCTGGAAAAACTGGAGAAATGGCCTGAGGTAAATAGGATGAAGTTCAACAAGGACAAATAGGGAGGAACAATCGGTTTCACACATACAAAATGGGAAATGACTGTCTAGGAAAGAGTACTGCAGAAAGGGATCTAGGGGTCGTAGTGGAACATAAGCTAAATATGAGTCAACTGTTGCAAAAAACCCAAACCTGATTCTGGGATACATTAATAGGAGTATTCTAAGCAAGACACGAGAAGTCATTCTTCCACTCTACTCTGCTCTGATTAGGTCTCAACTGGAATATTATGTCCAGTTCTGGGGAGCACATTTCAGGAAAGATGTAGAGAGATTGAAGAAGGTCCAGAGAAAAGCAACAAGAATAATTAAAGGTCTAGAAAACATAACCTATGAGGAAAGACTGAAAACATTGGGTTTGTTTAGTATGGAAAAGAAAAGATTGAGAGGGGTCATGATAGCAGCTTTTAAGTACTTAAAAGATTATAAGGAGTAGGGAGACAAATTATTCTTCCTATCCTCTGAGGATAGGACAAGAAGCAATGGACTTAAATTGCAGTAAGGAAGGTTTAGGTTAGACAAACTTTCTAACTGTCAAGGTAGTTAAGCACTGGAATAAATTGTCTAGGAAGGTTGTGGAATCTCCATATTTGGAGATATTTAAGAGCAGGTTAGACAGAGACTTGTGAGGGATGATTAGATTAGATGATTAGATGATTAGATTAGATGGTGCTTGGTCCTGCCATAAGTGCAGGGGACTAGACTTTTTATGATCTCTCAAGGTCCCTTCCATTTCTAGTATTCTGTGATTCTACGATTCTATGAATATGGTTTATTTCTATTATCGGGTATTTTTCTTCCTCTTAATTACTTCCTCTTAATTACTTAACCTACCATGCCTCACAGGATGCTTTTTACTTAGCTGATATTTTATCACTTTAATTGATTTTTGAAGGCAAATGGGTGAAAGTGCCAAGGTGTTTGCTCTGCTGATTGGAGAGTATTCTTCCTTAGGCAGTGAGCTCTGAGATACAAGATTGGTTTCTGCTGGGGGGTGGTGGTGGAGGGTTAGCATTTTGTACATTGGGAGCACTCCCTGCATACGAATAAATAGCAAGTGAGGGTCTATAACAGAGGGTGACTCACCGCCTCAGTGCCTCCTGCTGGTCACCTAGGGAATTCGCACTTCAGCCCTGAAGTGCCCCATTTCAGCTGGTGTCCCACCCACAGTTACCTTTTTTTCTCCACCACTTTATGTTAGGACCCGTGTCCCTCCCAGACCGTGGCGCCCTCCCCTCCAAGTACTGCCCTTCAGGGAATCCCAACCCCCTCTGCCCACCTTGCCTCAGTGACACTATTGTCTGTCTTCATCTAGCCCCTGCCACAGGGGCAAACTGCAGTCTGAAATGGCCACTCATCCATGGCAAGGGGGTGTGAACCTGCTGCCTTCTGCCCTGGCTGCCTTCCTGCAGCTCTAATACCCTCAGACCATGCTTCAGGTCCTGCAGCCTGGGAGCCTGCCTGGCCAGAGCATCCCCAGCTCTGCCTGCCTTTCCCCAGCCTTGCTCTAAGTCAGAAAGCCTCCAGCTTCGTTTTTCCTAGGCTCCAACATGTTCATAACAACAGATAGTGGAAGGGAATGTGCATCACAAAATCCTCCAGAACCAAACTAAATATTCCAGTGCATATAAAGGAGGCAGCCACATACTAAAATGAAGAAATTACTTCTCCAATCTTTTGATAGACAACTCCAGCTATTGGTAGAGAGAAGCCAAAGCTTGGGTTACTGACTTTCCAGGGATCCAAAACATTTGATACCAATAAGTGTAATAAGCAATCACTAACATTAGCAGCTCACAAGCAACTGATGCAGAAGATGATTTTTCCATGAAACAAGTTAAAAATTTCAAAAGCAGCAAGTGACAGAAGAGGTGAAAGTGCTTTCAGTCAAGTGTACAGATACTGTGATTGCATTATCATACTGTTCTATGAATAATTATGTTGCACTGGAACTATAAGGCAATTACACTCACTAACATTTAAAAAAGGCACATGTTGCAATAATATGAAAGCCACTGGGGATGTCTAGAATGGAATAAGCTCAGTAGACACCTGCCTTTACTATCTTAAACAAGATTTGGATATTGAAAATCTACAAGTTCAAGATTCATAATTTGATCCTTAACTCAAATGTCAATTTCATGTTAACATACGGATGTAAAAGATGGAAACCCACCAAAGATACAGGCAGATGTCTAAATTACATGAAACTAGAGTTGCCAGATGGTTTCTGAAAAAAATACTGAAAAAAAGGACCCCAAGAGTTGTTAAGCAAAAAAAAAAAAAAAACAACCCCAAAAAAACCCCAACCCCCACTTTTGAGGCTTTTTGGTCCTAAGAGGACATTTTGCTTCCCTGTGCTAGGCCGGACAGTTCCCCTGCAGAACCCGGTAAGCACATTTTAGGTGTCTGGTATTTTCTGAATTTTTTTACTGGACAGGAAGCAAAAAAAACGGACACTTGGCAACCCTATATGAAACACAATTGCCTTAGAACAATTCTGCATATTAAATGGGAATTACTTTATAACAAATGCCGCAACTTGTTAGAGCTCAACGACTTTGGTCTGTAATGTTATTCAGAAGAGTAGATGAAAATAATTGAATCATATGAAGAATGAAGCAAGTGTGTTCCATGGCAAGTGCTCCCTGGGGCAGACAGAGAAACAATAAAAGGAGCCAACCCCTCCACTGAACAGCTCAGAGAGGGAAAACTTGCAGGACTTAACAATAGAGATGACAAGCAAAGAGGTGCCCAGGAATGATGGAGCCTTTTTGATGCCTACCTAAGCAATGTCTGATGGTGTGAGAATTACTCAGATTCAGAGGATAAGAAAGGGATTCTCCTTTGGGGTTATCACAGCAGTGAAATGGAAACTGAAAATGAGACTTCCTTGTTAAAATGTGTTACACACCCAGCGCCTAGGGATTCTGTTTTATCTGGTAATGGGCATATTTTCCTTCCTTGCTATTTGTCCACATGGAGGAAGAGGAGGAATGAAGAACAAAGTCAAGCCTACTGGCCATTGGCCATAATGTCCTTCAGCCAGGGAGGAGGCAGCTGGTTTGTATATCAGCCATAATGACCACTGTTACTTTGGCGGGTTAATGTTCTCCCATAAGGAAGCAAGGAATATGTTGCTTACAGTTGTCCTTGAAAGAGAGATTGAGAAACTCCCTCACTAGGTTTGAATTTAGATGTTACTTGCTGTTACTGTTCCGACATACAAATAGGACTCTGAAGGGTTAATGGGAATTGGTCATGCAAGCCCCTTATGGCTTGTCTACACTTAAAACACTACAGCAGCACAGCTGTGCAATTGCAAGGCTTCAGCGTAGACACTATTTGCACTGACAAGAGGGACTCTTCGGTTGGCACAGGTAATCTATCTCCCTGAGAAGTTGTAGCTAAATTGATGGAAGAATCCTTCCACCGACCTACTGCTGTCCACGCCAGGGATTAGGTCGATTTAGCTACACCATGCAATGTGAAATTTTCACACCCCTGACCGGTGCAGTTAAATCAATCTAATAGTCTAGTGTAGTGCAACCCTTAGAGAACTCTAAGTGTGTAGAACTTCATTGATATCCTTGAGTTTTCCTTTATACATGAGTCAGCAGAAAGAGAATAACAGCATTCAGAAAGACAACTCGACAATGACTCCTAGGGCCCTGGTAAACATGCACTGCACAGCTAAGAAAAAGAGGAAACACACTAATCTATCCTCCCCTCTTCTCTCTCTCTGGATGTGGTTTGCAAGCCCAGCTCCCCCTAGAGGAGTGTTTGAGACAGAACAGTAAGAATTCCCATCAGATACAGCTGGTGATCAGGGATCCCAGAAAGCCACTTGCCACACAAAAAAACACACAAAAACCGCCAAATTTGCGTTTTTATGGAAAATCTTTAGTTTTTGTATTTTGTAGAAAAAAACTTATATTAACTGCATTTTACTGAAAGTACCAGTGTCATTTATTCAGTGTGCACAACCTCCCCTTCCTGTGGTTGAATTTGGATGTGTTGACTGCTGAGCTCCGGTGCTGTTAGCCCTGAGCAGCTGGTGCTTCAGTTACTATGGAGAGTCAGCTAATGGAGGCTCAGATAAATTGGATTCTCCATTATACAGCTAAACATATTCCAGTAAATTGCTTCCAGCAGATAGGGGTTACTCAACTGCATCTAGGGGGTGGTGTGGTAATGCGTCTCAACTTTCACTTCAGCCTCCAGGACTAATTCAGCAGTAATGTTACATTAAGAGAAAAGAACATTTTGTTTTATTTTTGTACATTTAACCCCCTCCCCCATTTTTTGAAAATCTGGAATACAGACGTACGTATTTGGCAAAGCTAAACAAATTGCAGTTCTATTTATTTTACTTGATTATAATGATTGATGGCATAGGTAGGCTTCGAACTTGCTTAAACTTTGTAAATATATCATTTTATACCTATATATATTGTGCCTAGGGAAACTAAAGTTTAACCGTGGAAAAAGAAGGATTTGTATGTTTTTTCATTGGCGAATTTTGGTTTTCAATCATGGAAAATTAGGACCCCTGGTGATGATATAATAAAAGGATAATAACAGTATAATGTGAGTCCAGACCCTAAATCAAGTATATTTTCTTTTTGCCCTTTTGATTCCCATCACAATTGCAACAACGCTCCCAGGCAGGAGGGACCCATGATTCTTCAGCTGCAACTCCCGGGGATCTGTTAGGCCTGATTGTGTTGTGAGCTAAAGGGAAGAGTTGTGTTGAGCACGTGACATTATTTTGCAATAGAGTAGTAGCCCTGCATTCCAATGCTTGTGTCACCCTGTGTGTCAGACCAGGCAGTGCCTGTGTATTTCAGGCTGGTTGGAGAGAGAGCACAAGTCCAGGAGTCAGAAACTTCCAAATTCCAATCCCAGCCCTGACATGGCCTTCTCCTGTGGCTCTGGGCAAGTCCCCTTTCCTTTCTCCCCCACCCATCTGTACAATGGTGACAATGCTTTCTTACCTCACTTGGGAGTCATGGGGTTTGAGTAGTGTGTGTGCAGCTCTGCCTATACACTCCATTTGATTACTCCATATTCTCTGCCTGTTCCAGCCTGCCTTTTTTCCTAGTTATTCCAGGAGGGTCAGACCAAGGTGTGGTTGTGGTGCGTGAATGAGCAGAGGATTTCCTTTTGATGAGTTTGGAAGGTTCTTTGTGGCTGCTGTCCGCTCTGATATTTGATGTGTTCTTTCACTCAGGGCTCTGGAGGAGTGGGTTAGCAAAATGTAAAGAAATAAAGGAAGGAGCCAGCTTATGGCATTGTAAAGAAGAGCGCTCAGAATTCCACGTACAGAATTTTATGTACAGATGAGGAATCAGGCTTCTGTCTATAGAGTTGATTGCAGCATAAGAGAGAGAGAGAGAGAGAGAGAGAGAGAGAGAGAGAGAGAATGAATATTAGTCCTGTGCTTCCATTTAAAAAAAATATTTTATGAGCTGTGCTCAAATCAGAGGATTTTGAGGGACGCTTACGTGCAGGGTCTACTCCAGTACTGTCTGAGGCCTCCTTACCTCACTCTGCTGTTTAAATGAAAGTCATCCACTTGAGCCTTTTTGCCCCTTATTTGAGTTCTTGTTAGAGCCATGTCTCATGTTTGTCACTTTCCAGAGGAAGTTGCACTGCGTTATTCAAAATCCAACAGAAATGCCCGAAATCCCCCTCCACCAAATCCTAACAATTTGACATAGGCGTGGCCTGTTGTTTTGGATGCTGTGTCTGAACTAGGCATGAAGGAGTCAGCATTTAAATAAACTTTTGAGGAGCAGTGGGTGTGAGAACTGCAAATTGAGAGAATTCAATTTAAACATTTGTGTTGGGGCGGATAGTGAGAGAGAGCAAAGATCATTATCATGTTCTCTTTGTGATTTTTAGGGAACGTCTACACAGCAGGGCTAAATTTGAAATAAGTTATGCAACTTGAGCTATGCTACTTACGTAACTTAAGTCTAAATAGCTTATTTTGACTTTTGGTGCTGTCTACACAGCAGTTATTTTGAAATAGAGCACTCTTTCCCTGACTTTCCCTACTCCTCATGCAATGAGGGTTACAGGAGTCAGAGTAAGAAGCCCGTTATTTTGAATTTATTTTGAAATAATGGGCTTGCTGCATAGACGCACACGATGTTATTTTGGAATAACTGACATTATTCCGGAATTATGCTGCTGTGTAGACGTAGCCTTATTGTGCTCCTCATAATGGTATCTGAGCACTTAATTCTTATGTGAAAGGAAGTGAGACTCAAAACTTCCAAGAAGATACAGGAATTCAAAATAATGAAGTACCAAAGTACTCAGACTTACAGCAGTGGGTGGTACATGGCTTTAAAAGTGTGTTCCTTAGAATATCTCTCTGTCCTTTTTAAAATATTACTTTTCTCATGAGGAATTATTTAACAGCCAAAGACACTTTGTTTATTAGCAGTAAGAGACATGTCAGGCAGGCAGAACTGGAGAAAAGAAATCCTTCTTAAGTATGTGAAAAGGCCATTGTTGCATTTTGAGAGTTAACAGCCTGGACTCATCTTGCAGTCCTAAGCCTATGGTGTCACACTGTACTAGGTCCATCCTGAAGCCTGACCCTCTTTCTCTAGTTCCACACTTTGTACTACAGCCAGGTGGGAGGCAAAGGTCCTTTTGAGCTGGAGGTGCAGTTGATTCTCCTTTCATTTCAGACCATGAGCACTGTGACCAGGTGCTGGTAAGCCTTGAGCCAATGAAGGAACTGATGCCCCAAAGGGAGCTGGTTGTCTCTGATGCTCTCAGAACAAACCAAAAGAAAGATGTAACCAGACCAGCTCCCCAGGACATGAGGTGCCTGTTCTGGTCATGATCAATGGCTTTCAGTAACTATGAGAAATTTTCATCCCAGAGCTCCTGGCTTCCTCCATGGGAGGTAGCCACTAAGCCCTCTTCTTTCATAAAGCTTTTCCTAACATACGCTGTAGTGAATGGGCTCTTTTAGTCTGGGAGAGAGAAGAAAGTGCAGTCCTAAGATGGCCATGTGATCTTCATTTACTCCAGCACCCAGCTTCCTGCTTTCTAGCTGGGAACTACCCAGCTTCTTTTATGTTGTTTTCCTTCTTTTCCTGCAAGGACATGATACATCAACACACACATACTGTCCTGTCCCAGAAGTCTGGTTAGCTGAACCCTCCTGGTGTTTGTACTTTAATCTAAGGCTCTGAGCTAAATGTGGAGCCTTTCTGTGTTTGGTTGGCCCTTCATTCTCATAACAGGTCTTGTTATCCCCTGTGTCTGTATGACCTGGTGCAGGTCAGTGTCAGAGAAAGGATATTGGACTAGCAGAGCATTGGTCTGATTCACCCTGGCACTTCCCATGTTGCTAAGGCCTGTTCTACACTGGGAGTTTAGGTTGAACTTAGCCGCAGAAGATACCATAACATTATGCAGAAGGAGGGTCCCAACTATGGGATTATTTCCCTCTGCTCCAGTTGACTGTTCTCCTTCCCTGAGCCTTTCATCCTCCTTAACAGCACAGGGGCTGTCTGACTGGAGGTGGGACAGTTCTACAGTGCCCCGGAAAGCCTCCTTTACGTACTTCTCTGCCTCCCTTAGCTTCCCCAATTCAGCCACCCTGGCCTCCAAAGCCCTACGCAGTCTCTGAGGGCCAGGAGCTCCTTGCATCGAATGCACACATACGACACCCATCCATAGAGCAGGTAATCATACATGCTACATTGGGTGCAATAAACAGGATAGCCCCCACTCTGCTGCTGAGCTTCTGTGGGATCTGTGGGAAGAATGGCCCATGTGTGCAAGGTGCTGACCAGAGTGACTGTTCATGGGCTGGGAGTTAGGAGATTGGGGTCCAAGATGTTGTATCCCTCTAAGAAATCTACAAAGGGTTGGATCCCGAGATTTGTCTGCTTATGTCCCTTCCAGCCTTTTGTATGTGTACGCTGGGTGAAGAAACTGTCTGAATGATCTTCTGTGCCAGGGGCATTTTACAGGTAGGCAGCAATTCTGTATTTATCATGCCCATAGCAGCTGACTGATGTTCTCAGAACAATGTTTCCAGTGCATTTCTTCCCCTTTTTCCACAGCATCTGGAATGCGTGTGCGTGTGCACAGTTTCTCTTTACTTCCACCTGCTGTGTGTAGTGGCCCTTCCTCTCAGAACTTACTATCATAGGTTGTGGGGGATAGCCAGATTGGTCTGCTTTGTAATATTGTTCTGTTCCTTTTGTACTTTAAAGACTATATCCCCCTACAGATTTCCGTGTAGTATGAGCCCAGTACACAATGGGAAAGAGGACAGACCCACAGCAGAGCAGTAAGTGTTCAAAAACCAGGAGTCAAGCACTTAAAACCCAGGAGCTTTTGAAAACAATTAATTGTGCCTTCTAGTGTTAGAGCCTTTGGGGGGTTTTGTGCTCAAGCTTTTCTAAACAGGTGTGTGTAGACTACATGGCTCCATTGACGGAGCCATGTAGATTAGGCAGGACGGCAAAGGGAAATGTGTTTCATTTAAATCAAAATGGCCACCTCGCTGTGCCGATCAGCTGATTGTCGGCACAGCGCGGCAGTCTAGACGGGGTTCTGCCGCTGCTGACGAAGGGTTCTGGGGTCAGCAGATCCCCGTCTAGACTGCAGCGCTGTGCCGACAATCAGCTGATCGGCACAGTGCGGCGGCCATTTTGATTTAAATGAAGCGGTGATTATTTAAATCGCTGCTTCATTTCCCTTTGCGGAGTAAACTAATCTACATGGCTCCATCAACGGAGCCATGTTGTTTAGACGTACCCCACATGTCTGAGAGATGTAAACTTGCTTTTTGGGAAAACAAGGAAGCTGAGATTCTGAGGAACTGGGACTTTAAAAAAAGGTCGGAATAGTGCAAATGTTGCAGTTAAACAACAACACTGCCAAAGGCCCAATGTCGGCATATGTCTGAATGTAAGCTGCAATGGCTGCGTTGGTTACAGGTAAGTGAATAAAATGCTTTAGAGAATGTTTTTAATCCTATGTTGGGCTTCAATGACTTTGAGTTTATAACCTGGTGTTGGATAGCCAGTTTGATCCATGTCCAATGTCAAACACCCTTGATGGCAGTGGCCAAATCATCCTTCAGAGCACCAGAAGATCTGTGAATGCCGTTGCCATCTCCTGTAATAAAAGTGACACAATGAATCAAATAGACGGTTCACAGCTGTCTGCAGAATTCCAGGAACAGTACACTGTGCCTTGAAACGTATGAGATCCATGCAGGATTTATTACATTTGGGGAATAACTGGATTCCATACTGATATTTAAATAGTGATAATTAAGGTTCAGGTTTAAAACCTCCTTGAGATACAAGGGAAAAATACAAATGATGCCCTATTGTGCCCTGGATCTGTCTGCAGGCTCCCAAGGACTCTGTGGCTATGTCTAGACTGCAGGCTTCTTTCAGAAGAAGCTTTTCCGGAAGAGATCTTCTAGAAAAACTTCTTCTGAAAGAAAGTGTCCACACTGCGCAAGCGCATCGAAAAAGCACTCTGCTTTTAAAAAGATAGCATCTATTCAGTGTGGATGCTATCTCACATGGAAGCTGTGATTACTATGGGCAGAATGGCCATCAGGGTGCCTGTACTTTGTCCTTTTCTTTCAAAAGAACTCTCTCTTTCCCATCCACATTCACTTTTTTCTGAAAGAGCTCGTTCGGAAAAAGGCTTCTTCCTTGTAGAAAGAGGTTTACTAATGTTGGAAAAACCCCTCTGTTCTTTTGATTTGTTTTCGAAAGAATGCGATTGCAGTGTGGACATGATGTTTTTTCGGAAAAACAGCCATTTTTCCAAAAAAACTGCAGTGTAGACATACCCTGTGCCCCAAACTGTGCTTACAGCCTGACTAGCTTTGTCCTTGGCATGTTTCTTAAGATACCCAGCCCCACTTACTTTTAACTTCAAAACTTGTCTGGGCACCATTGTAATGTGAGCGTTTCCGGGGGGGGGGGGGTCCTTTAAACCCTGTCAGTGCTGGTAAAAGGTGCTGGATAAGTGGGCCATATCCACTCTGATTGAGTTAGCACTGCTGCCACGCTCCCATCTCTGTCTCCCTGCCAGCTGTTTCATTCTCTTTGTGCATCTGATGAAGTGAGTTGTATCTCACAAAAGCTTATGCCCTAATAAAATTGTTGGTCTTTAAAGTGCCACTGGGCTGCTTGTTGTTGGTGATGGATGTGTTTCTTCTAGGCAGAGGTCAATGGAAAGTCGCTTTGATGCCAGGAAGCCCCAGGTTCATGGGACTGTATACAGACTTACATTCTAAGGCCCCCTTGGCATGGCTGTTCCATGGGAAAGCCTAGCTTGCCATTGGGTTCACCCCCAATTTACTGGGGGGATTGAGTTCTCCCACTTCCCCCCTCCAGCCTTTCAAGCGAGGTACTCTCAGCAGACAGCCAAAGCAAGGAGGAATTTCTATATCGCTCCCAGCCTGTTTCCAGCTGGTAACACTCTCACTTAATACAAGGGTGTGGCCCTGGGTCCTCAGAGTGCGACAGCCTAGCCCATGGTCACCGTGATTGTCTATAGGGAGTGCATCCTGGGCGTCTCATCTCAGAGGTGCTGGCTAGAACCTCACACCTTTGGCACAGGCTGCTTGTTTGGGGAATTAGTGGGTGCAGCTCTCAGCTGGGAACAGTGGGAAAGAAGGTAGGATTGATTCATGTCCCACCTGTGCAACACAGGCCGAGTTTGACATTCAGGGAATGCTGCGTGGCTACTTCCCCCCCAGCAACACCAGGCAGTAAGTGGCACAGAAAGATATTGCGGTTAGTGAGACAGGGGTGCAGGGAATATCTTTTGTTGGACAAACTCTCTGCTGAGGGAGATTAGAGAGGCTACCAAAATAAAGAACTCTATAATAATGGG
>JANRFK010001605.1:1231956-1250697 GCA_030068395.1 Apalone spinifera | reverse complement strand
GACCTTTGGTCTGACCCGGTACGGCCTTTCTTATGTTCTTATGTTCTTAACTTCTGGTGGTGAGACACACAAACTTGGGGGCCACACAACTCTGAACTCTGCGCATCACAGTGAAATGCAAGGTGGGACGGCTAATGTTGTTTAGCACAAGCAGTTAGCACATGCTGTAAGGCAGTGTTTCTCAGCCAGTGGGACGAGGACCCTTAGGGGTATGGAGAGAAGTCTGGGGGTAAGTCAACACAACTGAAATTTGGAGAAAACTGAATTTTTGTTTTAAGTTTTACAGCATTTTATTATTTTTGTATTTTTTATACCCCAAAATGTCATTGTCTGCCCGGCTATGAATAAGTTGATTAAACAAATGTGTTGCAATGGTAGAAAAAAATTTTGTGTGTCTGAAAACTGAAGGTACTGGGGGTACTTATAATTCTTTTTTAAAGGGGTACTTTATAAAAAAAGATTGAGAAACACTGCTGTGAGGAACCATTCAAGGCAGAGTGGCAGGTTAACACCTCCGCAGGGACAGGACTAAAAGGAGGGTTAGTGGGTTAGAGATAAGCCATAAATCCAGTGCCTCTGGTCAGTCTGGCAGAGTTGTGAACGTAAGCTCATCTTGTCTTTGACAAGTGTTGCGCAGGTTTCCTTGCGGCTGAAGACTGAAAAGTCAGATTCACAGAGTGACAGGCAGACGTGGCTACATAGCACACCCTGTGGTTAATGGTAGCTGGATCTATCAGCACAGCGGGCTCACAGCTGGGTTGTTAGCACTAGGAGCTGAATGTGGTGGTGGTGTTGTAGCCGTGTCTGTCCCTGGACATTAGAGTGACAATGAGGACAAGATCATATCTGTTAGTGGCCTAACTTCTGTACGTGAGAGAGAGAAGCTTTTATCACAGTGCTCTACTCTTCCTCAGGGCTGAGCTAATGGCAGGGTTGGAACAGACTGCTGAGCGTAAGATATTAACCAGCCTTTCACGAGACCATGGAAAGTGAAGTGGTCTGTCATAGGGAGGAAATGGAGGAAGGAACAGCTGGGAGAGTTTTTTGGTGGGTTACAGATTAGTGTAATAAGTCATAAATCCAGCAACCCCTACACGCAACACAGGTTTGTACTCCTGGGAATGTGCATGAGGGAAGTGAGCAAGATAAGGAGCACAAAGCCCTCCATGATGACTGAGACCAGCTATTGTTGTGGGGCCTGCTAAAGTGAGGACAGTATGCCCACCACTCCAGGGACCAACCCCTGCAAAGTTGCGTGTGCTGCGGCACCATGTAAGCCTAGGTGACCTACGCCACTCTACTGCTGGGCTTGTCTTCACTGGGTTGTGTTTGAACATGACCTTGAGGAACTGTGATAATCAGCCTGTTAACCTGGCTTAGTACTCAATGTAGACACCAGCAACTGTCTTGTTCAACATTGTGTGAGCTGCTGGTGGTTAACTCCCAGAGCCATTCCTCCAAATGTGCCACTTGGCACCATCTTGCCACCTTGGTTTTTCCCCTCTCCCCGCCTGTGCTGTGTAGCAACCAACTCACACTAGTAATTAACTCCTTTCCACACCATCCACGGCTGCCCTGCTCTGCACACATGTTCCTTGCAACAGCCTTCAAGGGCCCCCTCAAAGTAGACAGAGTGACAAAGTGAACCTGAATCTGTGGCTCCAAGGCTACAACCAGGCAGGTATAATTTCACACCAGAGAAGAAAACTAATCATAGGCCCAGTCACTGGGTGACTGGGCAGCCAAGTGGCAGATGACAATCAGTACAGCTAAGTGCTAAATAATGCATGCTGGAAAACGTAACCTCAACTAGAATTACACAATGCTGGGGTCTACATTAGCTGTTACCACTCAAGAAAGAGATTTGGGAGGCCTGGATCGGGTCCATCTGAAAACATCTGCTCAATCTGCTGCCACAGTCAAAAAAGTGAAGAATGTTAGGAACGGTTTGTGAAGAGATAGATAATAAGGGGGGGTGTTAGCATTGAACAAGTATAGCGCAGAGCATCAAACATGATTGGGGTATGGAAGAAGTTCCATAGGAGGGGAGATTAACAATACTGGGACTGTTTAACCTAGACAAGAGATGCCTAAGGGGGAATGGTGTGGAGAAAGTGACGAGAGAAGTGTTCTTTACCCTTCACACATGAGAACCAAGGGTCACCCAATGAATTAATAGGCAGCGGGTTTAAAACAAGCATAAGATGGTACTTGGCACCACACACAATCAACTTGATGCCAGGGAATGTTGTGATGGCCAAAAGTGTTGCTGGGTTCAGAAAAGAATGAAATAATTTCCTAGAAGATAAGTCTATTGTCTAGGGAGTCTGACAATAGAAAAGTGTTTCTCAGAGTGGGCTGCAAACTTGGCTGCACCGGATTGTTTACTTACCGGTGCTCTGGCCATGGCGCCTCATGGCTCCCATTGGCTCCAGTTCACCGTTTGCAGCCATGGGAGCTGTGGGAAGTTTACTTTCATTGGTAAGTAAACAAACTGGCTTGGCCAGTTAGCATGTTCCCAAAGTAGTTTTGTGGACCACTTTGAGAAACATTGTGATACATCGAACAGGCAAGTGTCTGTGGTTCTTGCCTGGAGCCCCAAAGCTCTGAGTTAAATCTCCTTCTCATGAGGAGATGTCAGGGTGTCCCTTATCCTGCCTTCTACCAGGAAGGCCTGGGTGTTGGCTGTCCTGTCCCATCCCTTCTGGGGACGAGGGGGGGGGACACTTGAGCCCACCATCCAGCCTTCCCCAGGTGAATGCCCTATCCCCTAGGCCATGCCAGGACCCTTTGTTCCAAGGGTGCCTAGTCCATCCATCACCATGCTTGTATTTGATGGCCCTGGGTTGGGTGGGTGGGGCTTGAGCTCATGACCTCTGGCTCCAGGTACCTTATTCACTAGCACCACTGGAGGAGTCCCCCAACCTCCCTACATTCTGGGCCCCCCTTATCCTTCCTTTGTCCCAAGTGTGCCTGGTCCATCCATCACCAGGAGGGAGGTGGCTGTCCCGGGGACACTGCACCATTAGTGTCTTCTCCAGGCTACAAGAAATGGGCTCTGACCATCACTGATGGTGAGTCCTACTGAAGGAAACACACTCTGGCATGAAGGGTCAGGTTAGGCTGTTGCCTTGGCACTGAGCCTGGAGAGAGCAGTGGGAGTTCTCCAGTTGCATCCGTCTTTGCTTGCCCACACTTAAGGGTTTAGCCACTTTACCCATGCAGGCAAGTCATGGCAATGGGGGAGGGGAAATTGCCCCAGGGCCCAGCAATTTAAAAGGGCCCAGAGCTCCAAGCTGATGCCACTGTTATTGCAGTAGCAATGGCAGCTGGAGCCCCTGGCTGTGCAGTTCAGGCAGCACTGAGGGCTGGGTGGGGAAGGCTAGTTCCCAGTCCTGCCCTTTCTGCCCATGGCCCCACCCCTTCTGGGGGTCCCTGAGCCAAGCCCCCACCACATTGCTGAGGGCCCAACAAAGTCTGTCGCCAGCCCCAAGGCAAGCCTACCCTCTGAGAGTGCATTTACACAAGTGTTGAAGGGCTTTACACCACAATAGTTGGTTCCAGACTAGAAACGTTGGAGAGACAGGTATAATCCGTACTGCTACAAGGTGCCTTCACCCTCTGCTAATGCCCCTGCCCAGGTCTTTTACTGGGATGGACTGTCAGCAAAAATTCACACCCTTTAAGTGACATGCTTATTTTGGTCACATGTGTAAGTGTAGGCCAGCCTTTACACCTCCCATGCTTCGAACCTTCCCCGCGCCAGCGCACTGAGCAGTCCTGCTCGCCTGGGCCTCCTAAACTTTACTTCTGCTCTTCTGATGATGACAACTTCCCAGGCTCTGTGGCTGCTCCCCCTCTGCCTGCTACCTGCCACCACTGGAAAGCTGCAGTTCATGAGTATCAAAAATCAGGACAAACAAACCACCAGCAAGAAGCTGCCAAACATGAATTGTCTGATTCTTCAATCCCGTCTTCTAGCACGGAGCTCTGCACCCCCAAGAGACCCAGCTGGGCCACCTTGCTAGTGGCTCCACCAGCAGGGTCGGGGGTAAGATGGTGAACTCCTCTGGGCAGGGACTTTTACTGTGTCCTGATAAGCTCTGGGCCCTCTCTGTGGTGTGGCAGAAACCCTGAGCAAAGGTTCCATGTGCAGATCACTGCACACCTTCCTCTGGTGTGAAACTTCACAGCTGCTCTGCAGCTCAGTACAACAGCTTAGGACAGGAAGTGAAGACTCTTGTGACAAATTGAAGCAGCAATGGGATTTGTCGGGAGAATGTAATTATCCCACGTGGAACACCAAGCCCAAATCTTGTCAGATGTGCCAGGAATCTTTAATGACGGGCTATAGTCAGGACCTCACCCTGGCCATTAGCTGAGCACTGCTGGCTAACAGGGACGAGCATGCTACTGAGTCATCTATTCCATGTAAGAACACGAGGTAGATTTCCTGTCTGTGGCCAGGCCTGCCAGCATAGCTATGCCAGTCCACAGTGTGAGAGCAGTGACTCAGGATTGCCATTCCCGGGCCATCAAAAGCTTTGGTGTACGTAGCAGCAAACCCGTTCTTGTGCTAGGGCAGCCTTTCTGCAGTGCGCACATGTGGCTGTAGCTCCTGATTAGCCGCGTAGTAGGTGGCTCACAGACGTTAGTCAGTTAATTGGGAGGGTGGATAATCTACCAGGCAGAAGCCATTCAGCAGCAGGGACAAGTGATCACGGGGTGGCGGCTGGGACCCCAGGGATATGACCAGCAGTCAGGACCCTAGCACACAGGGCTGGCAGCAGAACCCCCAGAATGCAAGGGGGCAGCCCGGACCCCAGGCACTAGGCTGGAAGCCCGGGTGTGCTGCAGCACCCCCTGCACTCACAGTTCCCACGCCTATGCAAGTGTTCATCCTCTCCCTCCTTGCGGTCCTGGTGGGGGTCTTGTCTCTATTTTCTCTGCCTCTGCCTTATCCAAATCCCTGCCTGGGGGTCTTGAGGCTTGTGATTGCTGCCGAGTGCCGAGTTCTCATGCTGGAGGACAATAGGGTTTTGGTTAAATGGGGAGTATGCTGTACCGGCATTGGCCCGCGAGGAGTGCTTTGCTGGTCTCTTCCTGCTGGGAGTGCAGGGAACTGGACTAGCTGGCCTGGAAGACCCCTCCCACTCATGCGTGTCTAACAGTCCTTAGCACACTGGTATCCTCAGACTGGTGACGTGCTCCCAGTGCAGGCTTGGCCAAAGTATTGACCCAGAGGCAGTGGTGTTCAGTTGACGACGGATGATAAAATCTTGGCCTGAGGTGGTAGCTCCTAGCCAAGCAAAGAATGAATGATGCAAAATGACCCTTCTCAAACCAAACAATCCCTCAGCACCACGCGCTGTTTACAGTCTGCTGCTGCCAAAGTACGCACCCTCCCAGGTCCTGTCAGCCGAGAGGGCTCCAGATGCCTTGGGCGTCTGGAGCCAGCACAGACCTAAATCTGGCATTGGGGATCCACCTATTTCCTGATGTGAGAACCTGGGTACAGATGCACATGCATTTAATCCAGCCACAGCCATTTCCAATAAGCCTGAGCCACGTGCTTCGTGACTGGCAACACACATGGGTGCTGCGACTCTAACACAGACTAGCCAATTGCAGAAAGCCGGAGCATCTCCCAAACAAATCAGCCACAGCCAGGAACTTATAGACATGGTAGCAGTGTGGCACCCTTCCCTCATCTCCTCATCCTGAGACTGACAAATGGGCCAGGAGACTTCACGGAGACTGCTTCCCTGGTGGCAAGGCAATTGATGTTAAGATCATTGACATTCTCATCTACTCATCTAAGTGATGGGTGAAAAAAAAGGACTGATGTTGCTGTTAGAGGATGGAGCTGTGTTGCCTAGTACAGAAGTACCTGGCTCTCTTTCTTGGACTCTTGGCGTGCATGAAGGCTGGGATGTATTGAACAGCTGTTTTCTGCCAGTTTCTCTGCCTTTCTGGCATTTTGGATCCTGCATGCATACAACAACTAAAGCTTGAATTAACCCTCCCCACACACCCAGCCCAAGGTTTGCTGCCTTCAAGTTGCATCAGCAAGGGCAGGAGGGAGGCAGCTGCATTGATGATGGAGTGCAGCCTTTGAAAGAATGCAACAGCTGTGAGCTGGATAACGGCTTATTTCGGAGCTGGCTCTTGCTGAGTTACTAGAGTAGCTTTTTCTTAGGGCACGTGTTGCAGTTTTCTGCTGGGAGTAACCTTGGGGGAACTCCTCACCTTCATCGAACACGATGCTTGACTTGAAACCAGCCAAGCTTTTCACTTACTGGAATGTTAGTTCAAAGTTCGTCCAGTGGGCACACTTGCTAAAACCTGCCGCTTTGTGGGAGGCATTGGGGCTTCTCTACTTGCCTGGCTATTTTGGGTAGCCTTTCAAAGTTGTAACATGCTTGAGAACTCCCATTGTGTTGGAAGAAGCTGGCTGTGTGCGCCAGAGATGTGGGCTGTAAACACTTCTGGCTGCAGCTAAAATGGAAGTTATTTAAAGCCCTGGTTCTTGCTTACAGCACAGGCAGCCAGTGTGTGGCATCAGTGTATCCATGTGCCACACTGGCCCCCAGCTCATGGCTGCTACAAAAAATGGGCAGCACAATTCATGACATATCTCATGACGGGCTGAGAACATGCCAGCTTCACCACATCCTGCTGCACTGCTTCGGCTGGGAACCATGCCCAAAGGTCATGCAGGACATGGTGAAATGGCCTGCTGAGAAGCCAAGCTGTGTGTATGTACGTCACGGCTCGCCAGGTGCCCCGGCACATGTGGTGCCTGGCACCAGTGTTCCCTGTAAGCTGAGCACTTGGGTGGCCACCCAGATTGAAATGCTACCCAGCTGATTAGCAGAGTGCCCTCAGCTAGCAGCATGCGTTTCAACTGGTGGTGCACATCCTTACATGCCTTGGTGCACAGAACAAAACATTTTCTCTACATGGATGGAAAAAAAATAGAGGGAACCCAGAACCCATCCTCTAGCTTCCCTTTGGGATGTTAAACTTTGTTATGGAGCAGATGGGGGGCTGACTGAGGTCATACCCTTGGTCTCATCCAACTAAATGGAGGAGAGGCTGGGAAGGGCAGGGTGGGAGGATTGGTATGGCCCTGCTTGCACAGGAAAGGGGAAAGCCCTTGACATGTTTCATTTAGACTGTCTCTGCACCAACGAAACGCATGTTTCGCTTCCTGAGCTTTGCTGTGCCAGTGGAGCAGCACCGTTCCAGGCAGACCCCGGGGAGTCCTCTGGCTATGGAGCCCTGCCTTTCTCGCTGTGCATCACAGCGCTTTCGTGGTGTTGCTGAGGTGTTACTTCTGAGGCATGGCCCGCAGACTGCAGCATGCGCCTCTGGCAAAGCCTGGCTCCAACTTGGGGAATGTTGGTTTTGGCACATAATTTAGTCAGGAGGGTGGGTTTGTGGGAGGAGAAATTGTCGTCTTTGCAGCCAGGGCCGTCCTTCCCATTTCTGGGGCCCCACACCGTGTCAGTGCACTGGTGCCCCTATGCCAATGGCAGCTGGGGGGGGGGGGTATTTTTTAGACATGTGATTTTATAATCTTCAGCAACACCCCAATGAAACATTGTTAAAGCAAATTTTAAACTCAGGTCCTGTTGACTAACACAGTACGTTCAGAAACGGACAGTGTGCCGGGGCTGGCAAATGCCTGTGAAATGGCTTCATTGACATTCGAGTGGCTCTTTTGTGGGTCCGGTGTCTGCTAGTAGCTCTGGCCGGCTTCTTCACAGTTAAGTTAACTAGCTCCTCTCTAGAGGAAGCAGAGCTGCAGAGCAGAGATAGGAAGAGATGGGTGGACATTAAGACCCAGCGGTGCCCCAAATTTTCAGGTGCCTCGTGCAAGGGCGTATTCTGTGAATGGGCAAGGAGGGGGCTTTCTCCAGTGTTGACATCAGGATAAACTGCCAAGCAGGAAGGAGCAGTTAGGCTTTGTCAGCACTGGTCTAGCTGCACCCCTGCAAATCTGCAAGGACAGGTGAGAACTGCAGCGTGTCCACCTCAGCTACAAATAGGTGCAGCTAACACCTGAGCCTGTTCAGGTAACCAGACATGGTTAGTTATAGAGCGGCCCAGGCAGCCAGCCCTTTGCCCTTGCCCCTTTGTGGCAATATAAATCAACTCCACTACAGCCACGTTGGGCTTGTCTGCACGGTGGGGTATTGCGTGTTGGGGGTGTCATTTTGAAAGTGCGCCTGTTGGTCTGCATGGACCCTGCTGGTAGTTCAAGCCTCCTGGGAATGTTTAATGTGCACTGGCAGGGACCACCAGGACCAATTAACGTGCAACACGGCGCCCACTGGAAATCACAGCCGCATGGTGCAAATTGGCCACTGCGTAGACAAGCCCGAAGAGTAACTCCTCGTTGCTGAGAAGCTCGGAGTTGGCCCCATGTTAATGTAGAGCAGCCCAGGGCAGAGCGAGGCCCAGCTTGCCCATTCTCAGCAATGACTTTGGACACCCAAGCAGAACACCACACGCATCCATTCATTAAAAACCAGTTTATTCAAAAATAATCTTTCCCCGCTTCTCGTTTCCCAGCCTCACCGCTGGTAAGCAATTGCGCTAAAAAAGGCATCTTGTATTGCACACCTGGAAACAGCTTTGTTCTCTGCTAAAAGCAGGACTCACTTGACAGCACAGGGCTGTGAAAGGGGCCACACCGGCCCAGCACGCGCCACCCTGACTCTTACACAGCCCACGTGTCCGTGGCAGGAACCCTCTGGGAGGAATCATGGCAGGGCGCCCACCCCTCCACACAGAGTGCACTTGCCAGGCGTGTGCTCACCGGCGACAACCTGGACACAGCAGAGGGGACAATGGGCAGCAGCTTTCACTCTGGGTCACACCTGCTGCCTGTGAAGTCAATGGGAGTTTTGCTGTTCACTTCATGTGGGGCTAGGCCCATATGCAGGGGGGGTGCACCCCCCATGATCCTTCATGGTCTGCCATGGGGCCGATTCTGGACGGTCTGGGGAAGGCAGAGGCGGCGTGCTGCTAGCCTCCCTCCCCTGTACTCTGGTTGGATGGGGGAAGCCTGGGGCTGCTTCCCCCCTTTCTCCTTCAGGAGAGAGGCCAGAGGTGGGGCTGGGCCGTGGGGGTGGGGCTAGGGGCGGAGCAGTCACCAGCCCTTCCCACAGCTCCACCCCACCCAGAAATTCCTGTGTACCAGCCTGCCATGGGAGGCAGAATTGGGCCTTGAATGTTCTTGTCTTCATGTGCTCAAGGCAGGGAAACTCCAGTGATTCAGGCCAACTGTTCTGTGAGAATGGGCACGAGTAGTGACCTTTTAGAACCGCTGGCGGGAGCCATCTCAAGGCAGAACTCATGCTCGGCTCCAAGGAGTCTGTGCACAGGGGCTTGGCCTCAGTGTAGCTCCATTGGGAACTCCCTGTGTGCTAACGTACCAGGGGAATTGGAGGGCAGGGTGCCTGGCGCCAGCATATCTTTTGCTCACTGCTTCCTGTCTAGGCTGGGCGCAAGGACAAGGCAGATGCAGGAATTGTCAAGAGCACTCTGCTGCCACTGTCCTGTCCCTGTCCCAAGAGCACAGCTCAGTTCTTTGGGGCCAGAGGCCAGGCTAAGGGGGTTGCATTTTAATGGTATTTCTCAGCTGAGGGACCCAGCCCAGAAGTCACAGAACAGTAGCCTGAAGAGGGTTCAGCTCCCCTTGGAGAGAGCTGGAAGTCGAGGATGCCAAGAGCCCCTTCAGTTTTGTAACAGCTGGTTTGACTGGTCATTAGCTCGTTTGACATGACCTTGCAGGCAGTTTAAAGGAGGGGAGGGGTGACTTTGGCTCCCTTTTTCTCAGCAGAGTAAGCGCATTACTCCGTGAATTGTTCAATTGGCTCTGACGGTTCTGCTCCAGGCTAAGGAGTTGCTCTCTCGGGGTCCGGCTTGCAGAATCCTGCCCGCTCAGTTCTTAGCTGAACTGGTAGGGTCAGATTCAAACATGGCATTTTCCTCTCCTCTCACCACCATCCAGTACCTGCATTGCTTTAACTCTCTTCCCAGGCCTCCCTCCTGGCCCCTGGCCACTCCTAGCCAAGTAACACAAGCCGTCCCAAAGACTTGGGGGGTTCCCATGTGTCCAGCCTGAAGCATTACGCTGGATGTGGCCCAACACTTCTCCCGAGTGATTCCAAGCCATGTGCAATGGGGAGGGGGTCATGCCTTGTCTCTGTTTGGCAAGACACACCATGGCTCAGTCTCACATTCTGCACAGACGGTCTCCAGCAACCCTTCACTGGAGAACACGAGCCACTTGCACCTGATGTCAACCACCTGCTGTGTGCTCCTGCCCGCGCTCCTCACCGGAAAGCTCCAAATCCCTGGCTGAACTCAACAGTCTCTTAGCGCAGACACACCCTTCTCCCTCCTGGCACATGGATTACACGTTATTGTCTCCTTTGGCCCCTGGAGGAGGAGGTAAATACTGTGTCAATGGCTCCTGCCTTCCAGGGTGTCAGGCAGCTGGTCTGTGAAGGCAGCGTTTAGCTGCAAAGTGCTGTAGTTGGGCGGGGGAGTCCTGGGCATGTGATTTTCCTGGGGCAGTGGTAAGCGAAGGGCTGTGTTGAAGGTGGGCAAGTCCTCATCGGTGCACACGGGGTTGTCGTGACCCTCTTTGACAGGAGCATTAACCTGAGGTGGCTCCTGTGGTTGTGGTGCTTTTCGGTCATTCCACCATTTCTTTATCTTTTGCCAGCGGCGCCGCAATACGATGGAGAAGGAGTCAATGAAGAAAACTTCAATGATCTCAATGACACAAACCACAGAGCAGCTCATCCAAAGGCCCAGCTGGCCTCCGAAGTTGGAAAGGAGAATGACAAGCTGGAGGAGAAAAGTGTGCAAGGTTATGTCACAACCAGCCGGGACAGAAGCAGCAAGAGAGGTGGCTTCTCAGAGCTGGAGCAATCAGCGTCTGCCGCAAGATGCCCCGGAGATAGATACCTAGACACTGTTCAAGGGACACAACTTGCCCAACACAGAAGAGTCTGGTTGCTAAGTGAGGGCAAAACCCAATGGGCTGGTCTCTAACTGTCCTGCCTGCCCCACTCTTGCTTGGGCTCTAGAGCTATCAACTAACATGAAACAGCAAAGTCACTTACTCTTGTCTCAGGGCAGGTCCTAGGGAGAGGGGCCCACGTGACTAGGGCTGAATGAGCCAAGGAACCCAAACGCCCCTTGTGCCCCAGGACAGGACTGAAGCACGTGGAGGCACTGTTTGGGAAAGCGTGGATCTATTCTGGGTCTAAACAAATGCTTACAGACGTCAGGGTGGCCCCCGGGCCAGCAGGGAACTCACCCGAGAAATCTCTCAACCCTACTTACGTTGTTGGCAGGATTCTCGGAAATGAATCTTTCGTTCAGGTCTTTGTAGAACACCACGAGGTTGGCGAGGTCCGTTCTGGGAAGGCAGAGAGAGCAGGCCTTGGCTTTAGTCAAACAATAGCATGAGGTGCACTGCAAAATGCTTTAAAGCACCTGTTGGATGAGTAGGGCCAGGCCTGGCTAAGGAGCGCGCTTTCCATTGCCATCTGTAGAGCTGCTCTAATTGTGTCTGAACTTGGGGTGCAGGCTAGAAACACACGGGGGAAACTTACTTGTTCAGCATTTTGTTGATTTTCTGCCTTTTGTCCCAAGAGAGGACTCGCAGCATCCAGTCCTTGGAAAACAAGAGAACAGCGTCACTGCCACAAGCTCAAGCCCAGGAGCCCGAGACGCGAAAGCTCATTTGGCTCGGGTGTCGCTCTAGAATGCCATGATTGTGTAGTAGGGGGTCTCCCGCTGCCGCCTGTTGGATGGATCTTGCAGACCAAGGGAGACTGAGCCCCCAAGGGATGCATTTGCAGGCTCGCTGGGGACAGGAGCTGCATGCTTTGCAGTGCTCACAGCCACTGATCAGGAGCACCAGGCCAGTGCTCACAAAAGGGGCCTCTCACTTCCAAGGCTGCACTACTGGATTGTACCTTGTTCCTGCTGGAGCTGTGAAGCTTCTCCTCCCCCATTCATTGCGGGAGGCAGTTCTTCCTTGTAAGCTCATCTCCCCAGGGCTGAAAAATCAGGGTTCATCTCCCCCACTGGAGAGGGCAGCCCTCACTCAGATGGCATGAACCCTGGGAGGATGAGACTCAGCAGCAGAAGCAAGGGGAAAGCCCCAGCCTGACAATGCCCCGTGGGCCGAGGCACAAGGGAGCCCAAGCCTTTACCAAGGAAGCCTTTGCCGCCAGGCAGGCTGAGCAAGCACAGCAGCACTGGGAGCTCACCTCTGAAACGGAAGACGGCCACTGGGCTAAGCTGGTGGTCAGCGTCCATTCCTTAAAGCTGCGGGAAAAGAGGCCTGCTATTAGCTGTAAGGCGGAACTCTTGCATGAGGAATGAATCATAGAATCGCCAAGTCACCAAACACTGGAACTGGAAGGGGCCTCGAGAGTCTAGCCCCTGCCCTCCCAGCAGTTCTTGCAGCAGGACTTACCTGCAGGATTCTTTGCAAATCTGCTGACAGCCCAACTGCTCCTTCACAAACTTCTCATGCAGCTTATAGTAGCAGTACACTGCAGAGAGGGAATGCAGGGTGACTTGCTGGGGAGCCAGAGAGACAAGAGTCTGGTCTTGTGCTTAATGCTCGGGGCTTGGGAGACCTGTTTTAATTCCTGGCTCAGTAACAGGCTCCTTCTGTGCCCTGGGCAAGTCCCCCTCTTCCCTGGATCCCATTTCCCCAGCTACAAAACGGGGATAAGCACTTCCCTTGGAAAGACATGCTCCTCAGGGTAGGGACAGGTTCTTGCTATGTGGTGTCTGGCACAGCAGAGCCCTGGGCTCAGGTGGGCCTCAAATTCTGCCGGAGCACACAGGCATAGTATTCTGAAGCATGGAGCTGGATTTCAAAGACACGGGGGCTCTTGCTAGCAGAGAGCTAGTCTCTAAGCTGAGCAATAAAAGCACAGGAAGGGGCACATGTTAGTCCATGGAAGATTCATCGTTCCTCCAGCCTGATGGGCTTGTGTAGAGAATAGAACGTGTGGTAATGATCTAATGCTGGGGCTGACTGGGACGTGTCTGTCAGCAGCACATTTGGCGGTTGTTGTTAGGTGGTAAAGGAGGCTGAGTGGGGACTTTACTAATACTCTAGAAAACTTACTCCAGTTGGGGTATTTCTTGTAGTTGCAGTATTCTGCACCGGGAGGTAGGGGCTGGGCGTACTGGGCACAGCCACAGGTATCCACCATGGCCCTCTGGAAACAGGAATGCAGGCAAATCTGCAGGGAAATAAAACAAAGCGTTGGGCTTCGATAGGTCACCACTTGCACAAGGGTGCCATGGTTGCTTCTCTGTTCTGTTCCAATAAGTCCTCAGGGGGAGCCATCATTTTCCCTTCAGATGGAATTTCCAGTAGCTGGGACCCCAGCGTCAGCCCCTACTCACTGCAGTGCAGGGTTCCATGTTTTAATGAACTCACTCGTGACCTCAGCCAGCACCACATCACAGCTCAGGCTGCATGTTAACACCCCTTCAAAGAAAAATCAAGCCCTGGTGCTGGACTGGCAAAAAGAAGCAATTCATACAAGCACAATGGGACTGAAAAGGGAGGAAATCAGGGTGCCTGACGCTTTTGAGTTGGAGTAATCACAGAAGCCATGCAAAACTAGTGGAAACTTTCTTTGTAAGTGTTCTGCTAGTTGGACCCAGATTAGATAGTATCAGTTATTCACGGACTCTTATCTGACGGGGGCACGGTTTCTGGCTTCAAGGGTTACTAAGCTGTAACATTTCTTTGGCCAATATTTTCCAGTCCAGCAGTGTCAGAGAATTCCGTAATGAGCTAATGTTCCTACTATATATGACAACATCCTCAAGGCAACTTCAAGCTTCAATCACTTTGGAACAAAACCCAGATTTTAAAAGTACTACTGTATTCTGCAGCTGTGATCCAAAGTATTTCAGCGGCTGTAGTGCTTCTGCAGAGTTGGGGGCTGGCACTGAAGAATGCTACGCTGATTGTATAAGGGGATTGCCTTGAGGAAGGGCTCTGGGTGGCTCAGACTCTCCACTCTCACCAGCAGAAGTTGGTGCAATAGCAGATATTACAGCCCCCGCCTTCTCTGGAAAAGCATGTGGGACAGACTCAGTGCAGAGCTTTACCTGGAGCGAGTAGCTCTTGTTGTAGAGGTTCGCTACTGGAATGTCGTTGCCAGTCTCCGTGCAGTCACTGTATGGTTTGCTTAGCTTGTGAGACCGAGTCTGAAAACCAGAAACCAAAAGTGGATTTAAGAGGGAGCTGAGCTGAAGGCAGGAGACCGTTCAGCGCTGCTTATTGGACACCCTGGGATCACAGTCCTAAACCATAACATTGATGGGGCAGGAGCAGGACTGACGCTACTTCTGGGCCGCGCCTACACTGTATAGCTTGTGTAAATTAGTGTGTAAATTGCTTTTGTGTAGGGGATTATGTGCCTGCAATTGTTTTTAGATTCTTTCCTAATTACATTTGATGCCTTCATGAGATGCCTCCTGCCTCAGAGCAGGAGTATGCTCTCTTTTCTGGGTATACGCCATTCCCAGCTGTCTCGTGTCATGTGCCTGCAAGATAGGTCTCAGTACCGAGAGGTGCTGAGTGTCGTCAACTTCTCCTAAAGCCAACGGAAGTTAAGAGCACTCAGCAGCTTGGAGGTGCTGGCAATCTTGTTCACCACCTCCCTGCTTCTGTCTTGCCTCGCCCACTTGCCCATCTCCAGGACTGGTTTTAGAGCAGCCTAAAAGAATGCCTAGCACTGTAAGACGTGCCCCAGATCTCAGGAATACTCATTCGAGTGTCTGTATGCCCCTTCTCGCTGCCCGTACCATGTCTGACTTGCCCACAGATCCATGACATCTGATTCAGGAGCATAGGCCCAGAGAGGGGCTCAATGTGGGTACAGGCTAATAAATCTGACTGTAGGACCACGGCCCCTGCAGGTAAATTCCTTGGGGCAGGACCTGTCTGTAAAGCACTCTGCACAGCTCTGGGGCTGTAGAAATTCCAGTCCCTCACTACCCTGGCTGTGCTCATGTGTGCAGTGCTGACCAATGGTTTTAATCAAAGCCCCAAGTTACACCCTGGAAGGGGCAAGGAAAGACACTGATTCAGTCTGGCGAGATCAAGAAGAGACTTGTTGCTTTTGAAAATTCATGTGAAATCGCTTTTAAGTGTCACTCTTTCAGTTCCTGGAAGAGCTCTAATGTCAGGAATCCTGCCTCGCAGGATCTGTTACGGGATCCCTTGGATTGTCTTGTACTTGGCTTGCGATAGCTGCTTCTGGTCAGGGCTGGCCTTACCATGAGGTGAACTGAGGCGGCCGCCTCAGGTGCCAGATTATAGAGGGGTGCCACTAGGACCCAGAGTGTAGAAAGTTGCGTTTGCTGCTGGTGCGTGTGTATGCTCTCTGCAGTCCCATGAGAGGAGTAGAACAGAAGAAGGCAGAATTGAGATCTTTCAAAGTTTTGGCCCAAGCGAGGGGGCATTGGGGCGTCATTTGAGCTCCCCGCCTCAGGTGCCAAAATGTTGTGGGCCAGCCCTGCTTCTAGCGAGTTTCTGCTGTGGCATAGACTCCTTCTCTGGCATTCATGCACTGAAATAACCTTCCAAAATGTTGCTTTGTGTGCCGAGGAGGAGCTGGAAATATCACCAGTGTCTGCTTTAGGCTATGGTGGGGCAATATATTAGTCTTGGGAGCATCCACAGAAATGCATATGCATCCATTATGTATCCAGCAACCCACATTTGCAAATCGGTAAGTGCCCATGAAGAAGCCCATCAGTGCACACGTGGACTATCAGGCATGGCATGGCATGGCATACTCAGCCACGCCAAATAAGCAGCTGAGCGGGCTGCTCCTGGCACAGTGACCAGCCATGAAGAGGAAAGTCCAAGATCACTTAACTGCTTCTTGAGATTAATGAGGAAGTCTGTATCTTCTGATAGCTCCGCTTTAGGCTTTGTCTACACTTAAAAGTTTAAAGCGCTGCCGCAGCAGCACTTTAAATGGAGAATATTGCCACAGCACGAGTGCTGGGAGAGAGCTTTCCCAGAGCTCTGTGTGAACCCCCTCCACAAGGGGAGTAGCTAACAGTGCTGGGAGCTCGGCTCCCAGTGCTGTAGCCTGGTGCTTTCCAGTGCTCAGGGAAGGGGGGTCCGCACACCTGAGCCTGAAAGGTACAGTGCTGTAAAGTGCCAGTGTAGACTTAGCCTGAGCTTCTCTGCAATCAGGCATAGGCCCCATGGGACTCTGTCATCTGCTCTACACTTTGGGAACCCTCTCCACTTATTTCAGCCTTCGCCTGACCCCCTACAATAACAATGGTGGCAGATTTCCCTATGCAGGCTAGCACCAACACCTGGAAGGGTCTTTTCACAGCCAGCACGACAATAAGCACAAAAACCATCTATCTGATCAAAACAGCCATTAGTAAGAGGTGTGCTTTAGTTCATCAGCTCTGGTATCCGACCACAACCATGTCTGTACTGTGCTACAGAATGTGTGTTACACCTGGTGTTTGAGGGTGTGGATGCTGCTTCAAATATTGTACAAGACATCAGAATTCTCAAGAAATCAATGGAGAAAACCAGGATCACCCGTAGGTGTGGGATTCCCACAGGCCTGCCTTTCCAACAGCTCTCACTCCTAAGCAATAAAACGTGGTTCAGAAGAGAATGAGCACGTCAGTTGCAGTGGCTTTCCCTCTGGCCTCAAGCCTTCTAAGGCACTTTAGATAGCCAGGCCTGGGGCATAAATGCACCCTCCCAACTCACTGCTCACATTTCTGGATGCTGTGGAACAGCAGCTGGGTCTGTTTAACACACATAACTCGGTGCTGGTAAGCGCTGTTGTGAGCCCGAGGAGGAATATCTCTGTCACTCACAAAGTGCATCCCGATGGAGGTGGCTGTTGCAGTCTCAATCTCAGTGCCAATATCTTCAATAAAGGGATATTCATCCTGGTCGTGGACAATGATTTTGGCCCCAGTTGACGTCACCAGGAAGGGATTGTAGTCTGCTTCCTCAACATAAAGAACAACCTGCAATCCTGCAGAACAAAGAAACAGCATAAGCTAGAGTCCTATCTCAGCCCATGGTCACTGTTCAATCTTCAGCATTCCCTAGCAGCAGCATCTGTCTGAACTTCATGTTGAATTGCCAAGAGACCGTTTGGGTGCACCACTGCCTGCCCAAGCAGTCATGAAGCTATTCTTTAGCATCCAGCACAACTAATAATAAAGAGCAATAACTCAGAATGAAAACCTATTACAAACAAGCTATATAACTGGGAAGGAATAATTGCACATGGAAAACCATTAGCGATGCAACATTTGATTTATGCGATTTGGCTACTGATTGGGGAAATGTTCATTTGAACCAAGACAATCAGATAAAGCATCTAATGCCTATGTGCCAGTCGGCCTCCTGTGGATGCAGGTCCCTGAACAATCTGCTTCCTAGCAGTGTCTTTACTAACTCCGGTCCCTGTTCCCTTACCATACTCGCTGCCTCCTGTGGAGGTGGTCAGGATGGTCCCGTTTTCTCCACTGTTGAAGGTGTAGCAGTTGCCATACAGTGGATGATGGAAAGGAGTGAAGTTTCTAAAAGAGAGCACACAGGTTTTCATCCCAAACTCTGGCCTAGCTGCCTGTGGCAATGTCAATTACTCACTGGACCTCCCATTGGCCTGCTAGGCCAGCTAGCAAGCAGGTTAAACAGGTCCTAATTAGACTGTTTGTTACTTAAGTGATGAGGCTCCATATACATATTCATGCATATCTATACATAAGCCAGCCAACAAACACAGCACAGTCCCAGGAATAGGAGCATGTGCTCTGTTAGGGTTCTCATTCACTAACTGTGAAATCCTGGCCCAGAATTTCTCCCTAAGAGCACCACACATTGAACAATACAAGCACATTTGATGGCACTAACTGGCTTAATTAATATATTAAGCAATCCTCATCTATGTTCCAGACAACACCTTATTATAAATAATCTGCAAATCTAATTAAGATTTATCTCCTGTGCTGTTTCCTTTGTGTCCATTTTGTCAAGCTTGGAAAACAGGTGCTTTAGATCTGGTTACCAGTAGTTCTCATTTCCAGGCTCTTGTGCAGCCAATGCTGCGGGAAGATGATTGCTAAAGATATTCCCAGTTAAACATTTAAGAAAGAGGTATAAGAACATTTTGGGGCAGATCCTGCATCCTGAGGAAACCCCAAATTCCCTCAGAAATCAGCAGTCCTGAAGGAAGACGGAAAAGAGCACTTCTGCTGGACTTTGATCTTGTAAAGGAGTATGTTTACAAAATCCTAACCCAAGGGCCCAATTCTACTTAATGGCGTCCATTTAAGAACCAATTCCAAACAATCTGTGCTCCCATGACGCTGACACTGGACAATGGGGGCTCACAGTACAGGTATGGTCCCTGACTCTGCAATGGACAACTCAGCAGAGTGCTGGCTTTTGAAGCATGTTGGTATTTGAAGATCCCTCCTTCAAGTGCACATTTAATGCTAAATCTGTCAGCAACAATCCATCACGGAAGACATGTGTAACACAATATTAGAATCTACACATCTGTCTTCACCATTTTGAATGTAGCCAACAGCTGATTGTCTGCCTGAATTTTACAGATAGAAATGTAGCCGTGTTAGTCTGGTGTAGCTGAAACAAAATACAGG
>JANRFK010001605.1:1197518-1209605 GCA_030068395.1 Apalone spinifera | reverse complement strand
ACAGCTCGGAGCCCGAGGCGGCGCGCGGCCCGCCCCCCCGCCTGCCCCCGCCCGAGGCGGCCCGCGGCCTGGGCAGCTGCTTCGCCGCGCGCCCGCCGCGCAGCCCCGAGCCCGAGCCGCCGGCCGAGGCGCAGGAGCCGGTGCCCGGCGTGGCCGGGCTGAAGAACCACGGGAACACGTGCTTCATGAACGCCGTCCTGCAGTGCCTGAGCAACACCGAGCTCTTCGCCGAGTACCTGGCGCTGGAGCACTACCGGGGCGCCGCGCCGCCCGCCGGGCCCGACCCCCCGCCGCCGCCGCCGCCGCCCAAGGGCGAGGTCACCGAGCAGCTGGCGCAGCTCGTGCGGGCGCTCTGGACGCTGGAGTACACGCCGCAGCACAGCCGCGAGTTCAAGGTGAGCGGGGCCCTCGTCCTGCGGACTTAGTCTTGCGGGACAGACCCCAGCGGTCTGGGACACTAGCGACACGTGCAGGTGGGATCGCGAGCTAACGGGGGCACGGCCACCCCTGCAAGGACAGCTCCCCTGCCCGCTACAGCCCCGCAGTGGGGGGACAGGGCATCGCTCAGTCTGGACAATGGGTACTTGAACCCGAGCGCATCCAAGTCAATAGATAGATGGGTACCACTCAGCGCTCTCAGCACCTCCGGGAGTGGTTATCCAACCCCTTAGCTATTCCCCTGAGAGCAGCTCCATGTAGCTTGTGTTTCCCTAGTTGGTTAAGGAGGCCAGGGAGAACTGTTTGAAATGCCTTACTGAAGTCTAGATCTATTACATCCTCTTCCCCTCCTCATCCCAAGGCTTATTACCCTGTCAAAGCTATCAGATTTAGCAGCAGTTTGAATTGGGTCTGATTTGTTCTAATTGCACAGTTGTGCTGTAGTCCACCTACATTGTCAATTGTGTAATTGCTTTTTCACGAGTTAGCTTGACCCAGGATATGTGGAAATCTTTCGCCGTTATGGTGACTAAAAGAAGAACTTGTAACTATAAAAACTAGAGGAAAGACAGGTTATACAAGGTCATGCCTTAGCACATATGCTGACCTAATGTTTAGCTGTTCCATTGACAAGTGTGAGGGCTTTGGCCTCCACTAGGGAGATTCCTTTATTGCTTCAGTTAATTGTTGTTTTAAAGGGGAAGATGTGGATCATTTGCTGAAGCATACACAGATTCATAAGGCCTGTTAACTTATATTGTATGTTGTCAGTCACTAAGGATCCTCTGGGTTAACGAATACCTATGGTGCTTGCTAAGTGACTTATGAATTCACTCCCTGAATGTTGTTTCTCTCAGTTCTGAACTAGCAAAGGTGCTAGCTGGCTGTACAGACAACAGGAGGTTGGAGTTTGTAAAGTTTCAAATGTCTGTAATGCAGAGTGGAAAAAAAAAAAAAAACCCTGACAAAATCTCAGTGTGAAGGTAAACTTGACAGTGTTTGCAAAGACCTTGTTTCTTGTCTATGGAGAAGTTGCTTGATAATTTGGCTATGCTAGCAATACCTTGCTTACCATCTGAAACTAGTTCACTTTTAAGTTTGCTCCCCCCTCTTTACCCACATCCAATATCAAGTGCCAGTGGCTAGCTTTGCCCTTGAGGGTAATTTGCCTGACAACCTTTCTCCGAAAAAGTTTACAACTCATTAACAATACCAAACCAGACACTTAGTAAGATGAGTATGTACCAGACTTTATTTTGGTGGTCTTTTCCTGGCTTAAACTTTATTCCAGAGTCCCTTGGAACAGGATTCAGGGATTCTGGACAAATCTGAAATATTTCTAGATGTGTCCCCCAAATGTCGCTAATTGAAAACTGTGCCTATGGTGGAACCAGCTTGTGGTTGTGAGCAGAAGATGTGCTTCAGTCATCTGCTCCGGAAAGCTGAGCAATGAACAGTGTGTGTTGTCTAGATAGGGCTCTTTCTCAGTTAGCCTCTTGTAACCACTGCTTGCTTTTGCCTCAGGCTACGCTTTTGCTTTGGCATTTCTGTTTCTGGGTGTGAAAATTCAGGGTTGTTTTTAACGTGTGGTCTAATCATAAACATCTTGGGCCAGGTTACTTGGTTTTCCTAGGAAGCCTCTCTCCTATATTTTGTCTAAACAAGAAGAAAAATTATTCCCTGTATTACAACTGCCACCACTAGTGAGAGCACTGGTGTAGTCAGGGCAATGTGATCGGACAGAGCAAGTCTGCATGACTGCCCTAGTAGCTGCTAAGTGCAGTGGTTCTGTGGGTTGCATATGCAACTCTGTCATGTGGACTGCACCCATGCACATTAATGGCCCAGAGGGTATCATGTGGGCTGCAGCTCTGTGCAGATTGGGCCACAAGTGGCCGCAGCGGCTCTTGAGCCACTCCACTAATGTAACTGCACGGTTGCTGTAACTTGGCTTCAAATGTTTGTAGTCTAGCTGCAGAGTCTCTAGGTTGGACCCAGTGTTCGTGATTCAGTGGGCACGACTTCCTAGCGTGGCGCTGGGGAACACCACATTGCTGCTGTTTTCCAGGAGGGGTGCAAAGCATGGTTCTAATCTGAAACTTGCCTCTCCACAAGGGACCTTGGGGGATTCAACATTTGTATTTTAGCAGCTGTAGAGACCTAACAGCTGCTGAGTGTTCTCAAAAAAGCAAACTAGCATTTTACATGATAGTGCCACAAGCTCTCAGGGTGTAACTCAAAGGAGGGTCCTTCTGGCTCCTGCATGTCGCCATAATCAATATTCTTTGGATCAGATTCTGTCTTTAGTAACTCCAGTATTTCATTATCAGTGTCTTATTAATATCTTCTCTTGGCTTGGTGAGAGGCTGAAAAGTCTCCACCTTGCTGTGCCAATGCTGTTTGGGCCGTGCCATTGTGTGAAAACTAAAACTTGTTTTTGTCACCCGAGAGCAGGTTGACTCTGCACTTATTCAACAGCTCTGCTTTGTTTAGTAAGTAGGGATGTAAAAAGTCATTTAAAAATGCAACTCTAACGGCCAAAACTCCTAGCGGTTACATGTGCTGCCCCCAGTGAAGTCTACCTGGCAGTGGGACTGGCAGCTTTGCTGCGGGCTTATGTAATCTGCGGTGGGGAGGACCGGACCAGGCTGGCCACACAGAGGGGCTACTCTAGCTGTCCAGAGTAGCCCCTGCCTGCAGTGGGTCCTGTGGGGCTGGAGCAGCCCCCTCTCCAGGGCGGGCAGGTTTTCTGGAACTGGTAAGCCTCATCTGGTAATGGTTAACAATTTACATCCCTGAATTGGTAAGAGCCATTCTTACTGAGTTGGTTGTTTTTAGGAATAGATTCTTACACTCAAAGTTTCTGACCGTTTGAAAATATCCAATTTCACTTTTTGCAAGAGTAGAGGAATTTAACCTCCACATCTCTGCCAGCCCCTGTTTTTTACTAGGGTGTGTTCTGCCTACTTAAACATTCTCTTCTGCTGTTTCAGTTTCAGCCCTAAGTTCTGTATAGTGTTGGGCAGTTAAATAACTGTCATTTACTCCAGAAGTCAGGTCATTTCTGTGATGGGGGTGGGTGTGATATTTTTTTTTTTTTTTTTTTTTTTTTTTTTTTTTTTTTTTTTTTTTTTTTTTTTTTTTTTGGTATCTGTAGTCTTTGGGAGGAAAGGTGGTGGATCAAGCTATGGTAGAGAGGCTATTCCTGGACTAACTTTACTCCTAGCGTAGGGAGAGTACAGGTTGGACTTCCATGGCCTGGCACCCTCAGGACCTGTCTGCCACCAGGCCAGAGAGTCCCAGTTTACAGAGATTCAACTTGTACTTCTAAATTACCTTCTCTACTTCTGAGTATCAAAATTCTGCACTCCCAGGATCGAGAGAGATGAACAGAATGAAGTCTCCACTAAACCAGGCTTGGCAATAATTTATTGACAGACCTCAGAGGGGATGAATTCTCCATCCTTTATCCTTCATGATGGTTTTGTGTCCGTTAAAGCATTTCCCCTCCTTTCACTTTGCCTGTAAGCGATTGCCTAAACCCACAGGCCATGAATCGTGTTTTTTAAAATCCCGGAAAATCAGATTCAAACAGGGTTTGTGTAACATGCCTCTTCTGGTAACTGCAGGGCTTGGTAGCACAGGTTTGCCTTAGTTCTACAGTGAAAAGGTCACATTTCTGTAGTTAGAATCAATATCCACTCTGCTCAGGTGTGCCTGAGGCACCATGTTTTGTGTGTGTCGCAGGGCTAGGGATGTGAGCACAGATCTGTGCAAATGGTTCATCAGTAAGCTTGGGCTTCTCTGTTAACTTTCAAAGTTACACATGGCTCCCGCCCCATGCTGCTGCCTCTGTATCACGATTCCCCACATTCTAACATCCCTACCCAGGACCTATTTTTTGAAGTCCTGGGTTTGTATCCTGGGCTCTAGTCATGGGGTCCACAGCTCATTATGCAGAGCACCTGAAAGTGCTTGAATCAGTGGCAGGCAACCTGCAGCCCCTGGGGCCTCACCTGCAGCTGATTCGTGGTGGTCAGCTCTGGGAGGGAGCTGGATGGAGGGGGAGGAGCAGCTAAGTGCAGGGCTCCGGAGCACAATGCACAAGAGGTGCTTTGGGGAGGAGCAGACGGGCCATAGGTGGAACCCCAATGGGTCACAGGTTGCTGCAGCCCACTGAGGAGGAGGAGGGCCCCTCATGCAGTCCTCTGCCTGTTTTTGGTTGCCCATCGCTGGCTTGGATGATTGTTGTTCCAGACCAATGCTGAGTCTGGTCCACTGTGGGTAGATCACAGATGGTGTCTGCAGCCAGGTCCAACTTGAGTTTGAGGAGGCTGGTGGTGTGTGTAGTGACCCTGGCCCGGAACTCTTGAGGGGAAGAACCTGATGTCCATGGTGGAGTGGGCTTGGGCTATGGTGCCCTGGGTGAAGGTAGAACTGTAGCGTTCCCTCCCAGGATAGCTAGTCTCGGCGGGGCAGCCGTCTTAGCCTGTCACTTTAAGGTGCCACGGGACAGCTCATTTAGAGTGGGGGTGGGAACCTTCTCTGGGTTGGGGCCGCTGACCCACAGAAAAATCATTCCGGGGCTGAACACAAGTGAGAAGCAAAAACAAACACCCACAAAACCTTCTCTGCTGTGGCCCGTCTGAGGAGGAGAAAGACGCTCCCCGCATTCCCCTCAGGCACCAGCGCCTTGGGGGCCAGGCTGGTAGGTGTCATGTGCTCCAGCCCTGCGGGCAGATGGCGGATTTGGGGAGGGCAAGGTCTGGAAGGGAGTTTGGTGGCAGGAGAGGGTATGGGGTGGTGGTCTCGCTGAAAGGCGAGAGAGCTGCACATCAAAACCCTTGTGGCTGGCTGATTATTGTGCTCCCATCTGTGAACGGGGAATGAACTCTGGTGCCTTTCTGGGTTCGATGGGATTCGTGGTTCCTATGGCAACTATATGGCCTAGGAACTATAAGAGTGAAAGAAGAATATTGATTCACTTTTCTATGGAGATGTTGAAAGCCCACAAGTATTCAGTACCGTGGAGGGGACAGGTCTCTCTCGCCCGGCTTGTTTCCTGGCAATCCCAGTGAGGTGTTGCCAGTAACCGAGGCGTTGGAACGGGCTGGAGGAGTCTGAGCCGTGGAAGAGCAAGGAGCCCCAGACAGACACAGCTCAGAGCTCAGGGAAATACCGATTGCGGGTCTGAGCTGCCAGCAGAAATATGCACTGGCATTAACAGCAGCTACTCTGTTGGTGACCTGGAGGGGGGCAGATGTTCCAGGTCTAATGCCAAGGGAGCTACAGGCTAATGAACAAGGTCCAGACCTGCCAGCTTTCCGGCAGCACCTGTACACGGGCTGAAATTCTCATTCACACAGAATAAGATGGTTTGGGGATCGTGCTGTGATGGGGGAGGGAGGCAAAGGAAAATTGTATCCCCCCCCCCCCATCTTCTCTTTGCTCCAGCCTCGCTCTCCTCCGCTCCATGATCTCCTCCCCCCCAGCCTGATCCCTTGCATTGCCGCACCCTCCTCTGTGCACCTCCTGCCCCCACATTCCTGTTCCCTCAGTGCACACATGGGCAGGGCAGCTCCCCAGGAGCAGTGCTGGTGTGAGTCACTTGCCTGCCTGGCCCAGCCCTTTGCCCGGGGCTCGCCCCTCATCTGTAGGCCATGGCTTTGGGGCTGGGGCTGCCCAGGGATGGCTCTAGTCCTGGTGGGGTGCAGCAGGGCTCTAGGGAAGAGTCTTCCTGCCCCTGCGCACACCCCACAGGGAGCAGCACGGCGCAGCCCAGACCCCCGCGCCCCATGTGTGACCAGCTGCCCAGCCCTGATCTGTGGAGCAGCCCCAGGCCTGCTCCCTCCCAGAATAGGAGGCAGAGCCTGGCGTGGGGAGGGTGAGTTAACCCCTTAGCTCCTGGGAACTGCACATCTAGGCCGGACAGGGGCAGCCCTGGGGACATGAAGCCCAGGGCAGGGTCATGCCACCCACTCCGCTTGTCTGGCCGCCCTGGTCCCTGCGCAGTCCCACGGCTCTCCCCCACCCTCTGAGTGACCCCGAGGCTCCAGCTGCAGCACAGGCTCCCCTCTATGGGAGAAGGGGGCGGGGCTGTGCTTGAGCTGTGAACCCCTGGGAGGTGGCCACGGGCCTCTAGTGGTCTGCGGACCGCACTTTGAGAACCACTGATCCAGACCGTCCCTGATAGATGCCTGGCTAACCTGCTCCCATGATGGAGACTCCACAACCTGTCCAGGAGGTTAGTCCGGTGCTTAACCACCCTGGCAGCTGGCAACTTTCCTAGTGTCCAGCCTAGCCTCCCTTGCTGCGGTTTAAGCCCATTGCTCCTTGTCCCGCCCTTGGATTAAGAACACTCTTCCCCTCTCATCTGCGTTTAGAAGTGAGGCCTAGCTTTGGCTTGCGCTGACTCTGTACTAACTCTCTGATTGGCAGACACTGGCCCTTCTGTCACAGCTAAGTAGCGGTGCCGCAGACTTGCCACTTCTTTCTCCGAGTGGCGTTAGGACTCTGCCGTATGTGGATCAGTCTCTGCCATGGAGGAGCGGGCTGCGATTTCCAAAGGCACTTCAACGAGCTCCGTATCCAGTTTCCATTAAAGGCAATGAGAATTAGGGTTTGATTGTCCCACTTCCAACATGCTCCACTGATTGGTCTGCATGGGGCTCCTGTTCTCCTTGCCGATGGTGCTTCTCCTGGACACAGTACTGAGTAGTCTTGAGTGTTCTGGACTCTGCCCGTCAATGCAGGGCCTTAGCCACAGCCGCATTCCTTACTTGGCTAGGGCATGTCAACAGTGCTGCTCTGCTCTGAGCTGAGGGCTGGGTTCTTATCAGAGCTGGTGGCGCCCTGCCCGGAGTGCTATTCATTGATCCCTGTGCTATAGTGATAAAACTGAGTCCATTCTGCTGTGTGTAAGGGAGGCTACTTGGCATTCGTATATGACTAGTTTCCAACTGCACATGGTTAATCTTGTGGTGGTGCCGATGCCTTAGACGAGGGTGTAGTCTCGGGTGCATTAGGAACACAACAACAGACATTGCCGTGGAAGTGAGCGCGCAGACTAGGGGTGTTATCAGTTAGAGGTGAGGGTGAGTGGTGAAGAAGTAGAATATTAAGCACTCTACTGACTGTTGCTGCTTCTGCTCTTTGAACATCCCACAGTGGGTGGCATTAGCTCAGTTCGATTCTCCACCTTTCCAAAGATTTGGCGCTTGCAGAATCCAAGGCGATCATTGAGCTATGTGGGGGCAGAAGCATCTCCATGCTCGGGGAGGGACGAATAGAAACGCAGGAATCTTACAGTGAGGAGAGTTGCCCATAATCTCGAACAATCCTTGTGTGTCATCCAGGGACAGCAACGCAAAATGTTCTGTAAATGTGTGTGGCACGAACAGTGACATTTCTGTAAATCTAGGGCAGGGGAACACTGTTGGTGTGACAGGGACGTTTCTTACCAGCTAGTCCAAGCATGGTGCAGCATTATGTGCTGTATTAGTTTAGGTCAAGGTTTGTTTCGTGGCCATTCCTTTCTGACAACAAAAACTACTCCAGGAGGGGGGACTGAGCCCAATCCCAGTGCCCTCCGGCGAGGGGGGCAGGAAAAACCAGAGCCCTGCCATCTGCGGTGGGAGCCAGAGCACAAAGGTTTCAACCCCAGGTGTGTGGGGGACCTGTAGCCCAAGCCCTTAGGTCCAGGGCCAAAGTCTGAACCTAACCCCAGACCTCAGCAAGCCTAATGCCAGCCCCGGTGACCCATTCAAACAGAGTGGTGGCCCGCTTGGGGGCCCAGAATCCCAGCTTGAGAACTGCTGGCTTAGGTCCGCTCTGGCCAAATGGAGGGATGAAGCAGTAAGTGGACCAGTGTAGGTGTTGGACTAGAATGCTATGGGCTGAGGCAGTGCTTTCCTAGGACCCCTGCTTTGTTTCCAGGTATCTGTTGCCTTCCCCTGCTGACCCCGTAGGCGTTTGCTGTGTGGAATCTTAAGAGGACAATAGTGCTGGCTTGCGTCTGTGTAAAGAAGAGCCAGCTCTGTTGCAATGGGCAGCTGGACCACTTCTTGCCTAAAGGCTGTTTTTAGTACCCGTTGGATTACATCTTATCCAAACATTCACACATGCGGCCTCCTCGCCTTCCCCTTTAGAGGGACAGTGAAGCTGTTCCCTTGTAAATTGGATAAACGTTGGACTCAGGTCACTCATCGGTTTAAATCTGCCTCTGGCCAGAGAGGTGACTCTTAATGAGTGCTTAAGCCCATGGCTATTGATACGACTTTCCCTGTAGAGGAGGTCTGAGGGCTTGATGCTGCCCCAGCTTGCCTGGATCTGGCCCCCCGAGGCTCAGGGCTCTCTCCCAAGCATTGGGGAGCTGCACTGGTGCCCATTCCCCCTGCCCCAGGGCTGGAGTACACACAATGTACTAGACTCTGCTATGTGGGGAGTGCCTTTCTCCCTCTCAGTTGGGAACCACCTCCGTGAGGGCTCGGCTTTTGCTTTTTTCCTGCTCGCTTGTGTGTAGCCCCTGCCTGATTTTTCTGTGGCCCTGACCCAAAAAAGGTCTCCCAGCCCTGCAGTAGATGGAGAGGGGTTGGATGTTCAGTTCCCAGTCTGGTGCCTGGCCTAGCTAGCCCAAGCCTGATCTAGTGGGCAGAACCGCTTCCCTGCGCAAGCGGTCGCTTGTTGGGCCACGTGTCTATCCCTTCCATCCCAGGCATTTGACTAAGAACCCCTAGGAAACTGCACCCTCGCTCTAGGGACTGGGCACCCCCTTCAGCCAGTTAGATGTCTTGTGCCTCTCCATTCAGCTCAATGGCCGGGCGGTTACCTGGACGTGTAGGGAGCGTTTCCGAGCTGGGACTGCAGCAGAGTTTGCTGTGGGGGGGGTCTCCCCTGAAGGATCTCTCCATTACTTTTGCGTGAGTGCACGGGATGCAGGCTTGAACGCAGTCCCCTCCTGTGCATCTGTCAGCCAGTTACACGTGCTGGGCTGCTGGTGTGGGCTCGGCACGGCACTTGCCTGGACTGGCTAGGTCCAGGTAAGGTGGCTGAAATGATGTGCCTCATCCACCAGTGCTACCATAGCAGAGGGGTAATGGTGGGAGACTTCCAAAAAAGGCTGGCTGGAGGTGGGTGAACGGCGTGCTAATGCCACAGCTGCTCTGCTGGTTGCGTTCATTGCCCTGCCCTCCTCTTGGAAAACCTGCAAAGCTCAGTGTTAAACCTTCTGTAAAACAGCAGCCGTGTGTCTGGAGTAAACGTGGCGCTGTCACTGACGCCCTGGCAGTCTTGCCGAGAGAACTTCTTGTTGAAAGATCAGGGAGATCTGAGCGCTGCTTTCACCACTTGTCTGGAGTTGCCACTAAAAGACGCCCCATCTTTCAAAATGCTAGTCAGTGCTTGCTGCCGCTTGGCGCTGCTGGTGGTGACTCTCAGGAGGGCTTCCTGAGACTCAGTGGTTTTCAGGTTGTCCTGGCCAGTAGCCTGCTGGGTGGTTCATTCTTCGGTGTGATCTGTGAGGGAGCAGAGGAGGTGAAACTGAAAGATGTCAGCGTTGAACAGCCAGGAGATGCTGACTCCATTGTTTGTAAGGCAGAGCTGCAGTAAGGAAGAAGAGTGGCGGTGAGGCCTGAGGTCCCTAGAAGGCAAAGGGAACAAACAGAAAGAATCCCAAGGAGGGGAAGCAAATGTACACTGTACGGTTGTAGCTATACGCTGCTTCGGAGAGCCCGAAAGCTTTTTCTAATTAAGTGTGTGGGTAGGGATGCTAATGGTTAACCAGCAATCCTCACCTTTAATGGGTTAACCTGGGGGAGGCGGGGAGTGTGCTCCAGCCTCCCTTTCTCCTCTTCTCTCCCCTCCCCCCCCCTTTATTTGGTTAACCGATGAAATGGGATTTTACATCCCTAGTGATCTCCGATGTGGCTGGGAGCTGTAAATCACATGCTTTGTAGGATGTGTCAAGCAGGAAAAACCTCAAACTGGCCCATTTGGTTACCATTGGTATCTGATAAAATAAGTGAAAGTGACTTGTTCCAGTGCGACTGAAATAAATCCATAATCTGTCCTAACACCCTGGTTTGCAGACTAGCATTTGAGTGTGCTTGCCACTAAGTGAGCCTGTTCAGGGTCCCATTAGGAAGTTTGGCCTTTAAGAATAATTAGCGGCATCTGATCTGTGATGGTCCCTCCCACGCTTCATGAAATCAATTTATGAATATAATAAATATGCATAATTAAGATGCTTTGGAAAAAATACACCTATCAATTTTAATGTTACAATCGGCTGGATCTGTAAATCCTGTTTTGGTGCATGTATTGTTCTTGTATGTAAAGTTAGAAATATGGAGCATGAGTTTTCAATGTGCAAATGAGCCATTAATGGTGCTCCCAAAGCCTTAATGATTGGGTGATCAACTTAACTTGTAAACAGCCTTTTTTGTCCTTAAAGTCTAAGCATTGGTTGGCCCTAGGAAGACATGAGACCATACCACCTGGTACTGAGATTCCATTTTGACTAAAAACAGTGAGTCTTGTGGCATCTTAGAGACTAACAAATTTCTGTAACAGACTGAGGGGTAGCCATGTTAGTCTGTAACAGGAAAAACTTAAACAACACATAGTCTGGTAGCACTTGAAAGACTAACAAAAGATGTAGATTGTGGTATGAATTTTGTGGGCACAGCCCACTTCAGATGAAACACAAGTAGTCCTGCGGCACTTTAGAGACTTTATATATACACAGTGCTTTCTTTTGTAAACAAATGCCAGGGAAAAATTTGTTGAGCTAAAAAGCAGTCGCGGCCCCTTTAATTGGCGCATGTCGCTAGTGGGCTTCCATCCGGTGCAGCGTGAGTGCTCCCAGGGCCGCCTGGGGGCTGTGCCACAGAAAACCGGTGAGTGTTCCCTAAAAAAAGATGATGGTACACCGTACCAGTGTGTACCATCACAAAAAAAGGTGGGGGGGGTGTGTGCGCGCGCGCATGCGCGCACTTTGTGGGCAAATCTGAGGAAGTGAATTTGGCCCATGAAAGCTTATGAGCCTACAGATATTTTTTGTTAGTCTCTAAGGTGCTACTGGACTATTGGGTTTTTTATTTCTGTAACTTCCACTCCAGTTAATCTGTTGAAGTGGGTTTTACCCGTGAATGCTGATAGTCTGTAGCTGCAAAAACAAGGAGTCCTATGGCACCTTAGAGACTAACATGGCTACCCCCCTGAGACATTTTGACTAGGTAATTTTCCATGAAAGGGGGACTGGAAAACAAGGTTCCCACCCAGGGAAAAGTCTGTCTAAACAATGGGAAGCTCAGTCCTTTTTGTCTTTAGCTGGTATGAGAACAAAGACAACTGGAGACCCAGATCAGAGTAAAAGATCATCTTGGGCTTGAGGGCTTGCCTGCCATAAGAACAGCTTTTAGGGTATAAAACTCTCTGCAGTAAGTTTTAGTGCGTTACAACTAGCTGTGTGTTTTCTTTTCATTTTCATTTTGTAACTAACTTTGATCTGTGCGTTTTTCACTTGTAACCACTTAAATTCTACTGTTTGCACTTGATAGTAACAGAATTGTGTTCGTTACCTGGGAGGAACAATCAAGATCATCTGTAAACACTTGGAATGTGGCAAGGTGATAGGGAACAGCCAGCATG
>JANRFK010001605.1:1174169-1190038 GCA_030068395.1 Apalone spinifera | reverse complement strand
CCCCCCCCATCTGCTCCCTGCCCCACGCTTGGTCTGTGACTGCTAAGGGGTGGGGAGGGGGACCTGTCCTTTTCTAAATCCCTTGCGCTGGTTGCCTGCCTACAGCTGTCAGCTCCTCCTCTGACCTGTGCTCTGTGCCTGGAGGCCATATTGGCACCTGTGGGGAGTCAGCTCAGTGGCTGGCAGGCCAGGGAGGAACATGTGTTGGCCCCATTTCGGTCATTACAACCTGGGGAGCTGTTGGGTTGCCATTGTTGGGGAAATCTCTCTCCCCTGGGGTACAGAGTCCCCAGAAGGGTCCGAAGCTGGAGGTCAACTACCAGAGGGAGAGCAGCAGCCCTTGGAGACAGGTTCAGGGATCCTTTATACAGTATGTTCAGATAGTTCAGTTGATTGTTTTCTTTAACATATCAAAGTCTCAGCAGAAGTACTCTGAGAAGTTTCTGTTCACACCAGAAGTGGGTTTTACAGTACAAAGGCACATGAGAACCTGAGTGAGGAGTCTACATGGCAAACTGTGACAAAGATAAGAGTTTACATGATAATTTGACAGACTAGGAGTTTCCGTGAATTGAGATAGGAGGCATTGTAAGGGTCTTGATTAGAGTTAAGATGATTTCTCTGTTACAGAGAGAGAAAGAGGCCTGGAAAACTTTTAACCCTTGCAGCAGTTTTCTTTTAGAGAGTTTTGATTTCCCGCACGGTCCCCCTTAGACACAATTGGAGTTCTTTGATTTTTCTCCCACACCGTGTTTTGGGGATGTTGCCGTTACGGGCGGAGGGAAATGGAAGCTCTATGCTATCCAGCCCCTCTTTGGGTCCCTGCCCTCTCCAGGTTGGTGTCCCCTTTGGAGAAGGATTTCTGCCTGGGGAGGGTGGGATGCGCTGGCGTGATGCTGATAACCGCCTGTGCTCAGGGAGCTCTGCCTGGGATGAATCTTCCAAATGCAGAGTGAGGTTTGAGCATGGTAACATCTCTTAGCATAACTGGGTGTTGCGTACTGAAAGAGAGAACAGAAACCTTCCCTGTGCACATCTGTGCCATTGTCTTCAGACCTCTAATGAGCTAGCGCCATCCGCTTAGACACAATCCTTTCCACACCAGAAAATAACCAGCCCTTACTTGTCCTCCAAAAACGTGTGTTCCAGAGCACAGAACCAGCAAATGAGGCTGCTAACTTTGTTCTGTGAAGTTTTATTTACTGTTTGTGATTAGAACAGCAAAGTGGGTTGGTGGTTTGTCTCGTGTGTGGTGCTCTGTACCGATGTGGCTGCGCTGGTGTGAACAGCTGCGTGTTTGGACGGGGTTCCTGCAGCATAGACAAGGTCGGAGTGTGGAATTTAGAGACTTCCCCTTCCTCCTAATGACCCTGTTGGCTATTCAAAGGAGGCCTTGCGTTTCTCCCCTCTAACTTTGTGGGACTGTAGCAGTGGCAAGGTGCTGGAGTTTGACAGGCTGCTCCCAGAACAGCTGTCCCGCCAGCACCTCCGTCAGGACACGGGAAGTCTGTCTTCAGGGCTGTGTCGACGCTGAGCGTTGGCGCAGTAAGCGGCTGCAGTCTTACTACAGTGATTTGGCATAGGCACTGTCGTCTGGAGCTGCTTGAGCAAAGGCAGGCAGGTGGCTGGTGTACCTTAGTCTAGCTTCAGTGCAGCTGTACTAACAGTGGGGAAACTACAGTTCTCAGCGTGGGCACCATCTGAGTGTAAGGGGCTTACTGCTTCTGCCTCTGGCCTACCCGTCTGCAGAAACGCTCCATGTTGTCAATTAGCGCTAATTGTGGTGGGTTTGCTTGTGGGGCGAGCCCAGTGATCACTGTAGTGTGTTCTCAGTCACTAGCAGAGATGCGCAAGTGTAACCGTGCGGGCAGCTAACCGACGCACCTGAGCTTATCGTTTAACATTCAGTAACACACGTGCTCCCGGTACACACGGGGAGTTGCCTGCCCCTCCATGCTGCTGCCCCGTTGGGGTGGAGCTGGGGCTGCTGGCCTTGGGCTGGTGGCCTGGAAGAGAAGGACCATAACCCGTTACTCACTGTTGAGTCTAAATTTAAGGGACGTCTCTTCTTCGCCTTGTTAAATTGCACTTGTAATTAGTCTGCGCTTGATCTCGTTTAGATTTGTTTGTGCTCCGCAGTAGACAGATCGTACCCTCTGTTCTGTGATGGGTGGGGCTTCCTTTCTACCTTGCTTGTCCCTGCTGACTACTTGGCTGTCCCAGCATCATCTTAGGAGAAAGGCCTGTGACACTTCACAAAGCAGCCAATAAAGGTTTCAGTAACAACAAAGCCACTTCATAGCAGAGATGGCAGACAGCCTGACTAGAATTGGGAACATGCTGCTACTGGCGGCGGAGTCTCCATAGCAAAGCAGTTCCCGAGGGAACGGCATCTGTTGTTCTGTAGTACTTCCTGATTCACCTCCCATGACCTAGCAATCCATCACCACAGGCAACTCTGTTCTCTCCCCGTTCGCTTCTGGAAGTGGCCAGGGTGGCTATGCTGGAGACGCCGAGAGCTGGGAAGGAAGATGCCACCCAAGACTTGCTGCTAGTTGCCTGGCTTTTCTATCCATTGGGAGCAGAAACTTCCATTTCTGCAGGATTGGCTGGCTTCCTTACGGTGAGAGTCAGGAGCAAATCTTGGTGGTCAGATGCTTTTGATGTGCTGACAAGTGGAAGGGGAAATGGGGCACTGGGCCTAGGCTATGTGGAAGCTACTTCTAACCGGAACCCAGCCAACCTTCCACACAGGAACTTCAGAAAGGGAGACAGCGGAACTGGAATCCACTTGCAAGTTCAACACTTAACTTAGGACTGACGAACGATCTCAGCTGGTTAGCACATTACAAAGGCAATTTCCCCTCTCTGGATTAGGAATGTAATAATGTAGTCGATTACCCGATTAACCGATAAGCAAAAGCTTATAGGATGTTACAGGCTACACTCATTTCCCTTCTCCTCCCACCCCCGCATCCCCACCATTACATTTTCTAGCAGGCTGGCAAGCAGCCCAGCTCAGTCCTGCTGTGGCTCTGAGTTTAAAGTGCATTAGGAGCCGGTGGGCAGGCAGCCTGGCTCCGTTCCAGTTTGTGCTGGGTCCAGGAACTCAGACCCTTGGACAGGGGCTGCTGCCACTCCACACTGCTGCCTCTATCAGAGGCAGCAGCACAGGGCGACAGGCAGCCGGTCCACAAGGGGAGCTGGTTTTTAAACTGGCTCCCCTCACAGGGTAGCTCCTGCCTGGCACCCCATGCTGCTGCTGGCCCCGCCCCTGGGGGCGACAGAATAGCCGACTAACTGATGATGATTCACGAGGTTACTCGACTATTCAGTTAACCGATATTTAACATCCCTACTGGATAGTCACATCCCCAGACCACATGCTGGTACCCCGCCTCTGTTGTGCCGACCTCATAGCAATTAAACTAATGGGCTAACATCACACCTAATCGAGACAAGGCCATGGAATTGCTCCATGCTTCTACCTCTCTTCCTCCTAGCTCTCCGGCCAGCTGGCCACTGAGAAGGGTGGCTGCGTCTGGTCTCTGATGCAGACTTTCTGCTTCTTGGCTTAGGCAGCTTCTCTGAGCGTGGTGTGCTGTCTGGATTGAGCATGCATAGTGAGTGGGAAGGACAAATGCTCCCCTTTTCCCAGGCCTGTATCTCTGTTTGCTTAACAGTGAAGAGAACCGAGGAAAATTGTGTTTCATTACAGTGGCTGGAACTGTTGGAAGCTTGGAGAGCAGGACACCCACCGCCCCACCTACTTATCAGCCTGGCAGTCTGACTTTTCTGGGAGGCTGGGGGGTAGTCTCAGTCCAGTCCAGAGCTGCTTTGTGTGTCTCACCCAAGACAGCGGCAACTGAAGATGGCAGCGGCTCATTCAGTCACTTCTTGGGATTGCCAGGCACAGCAAGGGGCAAAACCTAGAAACTTTGCGTCCTTAAACCCAAACGAGCATGAATGTTAATGGGAATGGTCTGTGCGCCTTGAGGGCAGAACTCAGCGCGTGGAGGAAAAGACAGCAAGGAGTCTGGTTCTGTTGCTTGAAATGTTTGAATCCGTGAAGCATCTTCCATGAGACTAGCTTAAAATTCCCTCGCTGCTGCAAGGCAGTTTCCCCTGTAAGAAGCAGCAGGGAAGGGCAGTAGTTGGCCGGCAGGGTTGTTAATGGTTGGAGGCTTCTTTGACACAGGATGTGCTTTTTGATGAAAACAGGCTGGGGGAGCATGCTGCTCGTGTAGATAAAATCCAGGATGGAGGCTTTGGCACAGAGCCCCCAGGTATTGCTATGGGCTGGGCTGGGTCTGCCCCACTTTGCAGTACAGATCTGCTTATCTCTGGGCATGAAGATGGACTCTCCATGGCAATTAAAATAGCCCTATGGGATATAGCAACAGCAGTTGGTCCATAAGCAGCAGTGTGAGACTGAGCGGAGATTGGACAAGACGGACGTGGGTGAGAAGCACCCCGGTGTGCCATGCACGTTTGGCAGTGGCGAGAAGTGGAAGGGCTAGACATACATGGGACAGGCCTTACATCCCAAGCTCTGTTTTCACTGCAAGAGGCAGCAGTGCGGGGGGAGAGGGGGCAGAGGAGGCTGCCCCACAGCTGCCCCTGTCTGCAGTGGCCTTGGGTTGGCCACAGATAGGGGCTGCTGCCAGAGCAGCCTCTGTCTACGGCCAGCCTGGGCTGCTGCAGACAGGCTGCTTTGCGGCAGCTTCCCCCTGCTCCCTAGCAGCCTCTGTCGATGTGAGCTCGGCCCCCTGTGGACAGGGGCTGCTTCCACCCCGGGCTGCTGCTTCTGGATCAGAGGCAGCAGTGTGTGGTGGCAGGCAGCCAGTCGGTGTGGGGAGCTGGTTTTTAAACTGACTCCCCTCGTGATCCGGCTCCCGCCTGGCACCCCGCACTGCTGCCTCTGATACAAAGGCAGCAGCGTGGAGTGGCAGAGGGCTCCTGGGAGTGAGGCCAGAGTGCACTGGCTGCCAGCTCCACCCCGGGGGACTATAGCGTGGTCGACTAACAGCTATGTATTCTTGTGGTTAGTTAACTATTCTTAGGTAACATGCCTGCTGTCTACACGGCCAATCTCTGCCTGTCGCTTCGTATTAAATCTCTCCTTACTGTGCCAGTGTCATCAAAATCCGGGGAAAGCTGCTTCAGCAGTCTCTGGCGTTTTCAGGGTCTCGCGCTCGGGTCAGTTTAGTTCTGGCCTGGATATACTGGTGGTACAGAAATTCTTTGGCCTTTGGGCAGATTAGCTCAGATCGTAAAGAGCCTTAGTCATTAACAGTGCTGCAGGTACTGGTGAGGAGGACCCTAGTGATGGCTTTCTGGTAAGCTTTGGCCAGGAATCGTTCTCTAGGTATAGCGCGCGGCACGACGGAAGCCTGATCTTGTTTGACAACCGGGTTGAAATAGTCTGCTGCAGTGGATCAGGTGCCAAAGGGATGCTGTGTCGCCTGCCCCTCCCCCCGTGCTTTATGAAAATCGGCTGATGAATATGAATACCTGAAGACGCTTTAGGCGAAATGAGTCGCGTGAGGTTTTAGTTTGGCTCTGCTGTGTACGTTCCATTGCACATACAAGGTGGATGCGTGCACCGAAGATAGACATGGGAAGTGCGACTCTGCTTGTCATTCGGAATGGGCTCATGAGGGTCATTCCTGATGCCCCGGAAACTTGATGGCCTGTTGCTCGAGTTACCGGTCTGTGAGTAGCTCTGCTTTCCTGTGAGCCAGGTGTGGTTGGCCATGCCAGGCCGTGTGGGCGTAGGGATCCCTAGCTTGTGAAATGATGGCTAGAATGGCTGTTGGGGGAAGAATTCGTAGGGTTAGCTGGTGCCTGTTGATTTTGGCTCAGTCACTGATACGACTGTGGGGACGTGCAGTCACTGAACTCCTACTTCTTACACTTAATAGACGCTCTTGTTTTGTCAAGCCTAGCGTAAACCGTTACCTGTGGGGGAGCAGCCATTGTGCGTCTCTCTCCTGGACAAAGGGCGAACTTACAAGCATTCTCCTTGTAAGACGTTTAGAGTCACAGATTTATTTGGTCCTCTTCGGGGCTGTGATCCTGGGTGCTGCCAAGGGCCTTAGAGCTGAGTCCTCTCTGCTGAGCTGGTTTAGGGTCTGTTACTCTGATAGGGGCTGTTAGCCCAGCTCTAGGCCTTGGCGGGGGGCGCAGAGGGTAGGGAGGCAGGCTCAGTGGCATGACCCGCACACTGAGTGACAACCCCAAGGGGATCCCTGTGATTGGACCAGTCACAGATGCGTGTGTGTCTACATAAAAAACATTTTCTGCAAGACAACAGCGATATCAGCACATGGCTCTGTCCTGCCTGACTCCTCCCTCCCTCCCCCTTTCTGCAGTGCTTAGCTGCCCTCCTCCCCCTTCTCTGGCGGGGTGGGGGGAGGAGGAGAGTAAGAGAGGGGCAGGAGAGGGAAGAGGCAGGATGGCCTCTGGGCCAAGGGGGAAGAGCGGGGGGGGGGGGGGGGGGGGGGGGGGGGAAGCCTTGGATCCTCCCGGGGGGAGAAAGCTGAGCTAGCTGCCTGGCTCCTAATACACTTTAAATGCAGAGCCATAGCAGGAGTAGATTCTGGACTCAGTGCGAGCCAGAACTGAGCTGCGCTGCTGGCCAGCCTGCTAAAAAATGTACTGGCAAGAGTGGGGGGAGGGAAATGTGTGCAGTCTATAGCATTAACCTACAAGCTTTTGCTAATCGGTTAATCTGTTGATCGACTCCACTATTACATCCCTAATCCACACCCTCACTGTCTTTTGGGAGCGTACCTGGTGGGTTGGTGGGGTCATGCCCTTGGCTGTGTACATCAGATTGTTTCTGTCCCTTCCATGACACGGGATGGGAAAGTTTAACTGTGTAAACAGGTTTATCGGTTAATGTTCACTGTTACACCCAGGCTCCTGCCCCACTCCTGGGGAGCTGGCTGCCACCCCACACTGCTACCTCTGTATCCGCTCCCAGGGAGCCTTTGTATCAGAGGCAGCAGCATGGTAAAAGACTCCTCCTGGTGGGCACCAGCTCCCAGGGAGCCGACTGCAGCACCACAATTCAGTGGTTACACTGTTACTACACGACATACATTTTAACATCCCTAATTTAGACCTTTGCTCCAGGACAGGAACTGTCGACTGTATTTCTGCAGTGTCTGGCACAATGGGGCTTCCTGCTTGGCTGATGCTTAGGGACTACCATGATAAAATTGATAGATAATGTGGAGCATGAACACTCCAGGGTGCGTGGCACGGGGCACAGGCTGCTGCAGGGCCACAGTGGCCTGGTCAGAATCCATGGGACTGGGTGGGGAGCAGAGATGGCTTTGGACTTGGAGCATTTCAGACAGGAGCTGCTTGTGTAGATGCAGAGATTGCAGGTGGAATCCAGGCTAGCTGCTGCATGCCAGCGTGTTCAGCTAGAAAGTCAGTTTCAACATGTTGGCAGCGAAATATCAATTCTTAGTTATCTTGTCAAGGCTGGCGTTTCTTTGGCTCTTAGAGCGGTCTCTGAACGGGACCTGAGCTCCAGAGCCGTGGCATTCGCAGTACACACAACAGCGATGGACCAGATCTCTGCTTCCCTCTCCCCCCCCCCCCCCCCCCCCCCCCCCCCCCCGGCCCCCGGCAGTGACTTACATTTGAACCACCAACACTCGCAGTCCATTCTGCTCTGCACAGGCAGTGAAGGGACTTGGTAATGCTGCCTGCTGCTGCCCCTTTGGGAGAGGCTGTTCTTGATGGCTGCTAGCCTGTCTTCAGCGGCATCCCCCCAGGACAGTGCTAGTATAAATGGAACTTTTCTGAGAGATGTTCAGTTCCTTGCCTCTCCCATCAATGAGTCTACGCTGCTGCAGGCAGGCTGACAGCTGAGATCTGCTCATGACGCCATAGTCGGGATGAAGGCAAAGAGTGCTTGTCCTTCTAGTTCTGGGCGCTCGGTAGCCTCTGCCTTAGCCCCACTGCCCAGTTTCCAGATCGGGTAGCAGCCCCCTCATCTCTGGAGGCCCTCAGCGCGTGTGCACCTTGTCCTCAGCCTCAGCGCAGATGGCTGTCCCTGCCACCTGTGCTCCTCTGCTTCGACGGCAGGGGAGCTGTGCTGTTCTGAACAGGGGTCTGGGTCTGAGCATGGCAGGTGTTCTGTCCCTGGGCTTGTCCTCGGCGCTGAGGGTCTCTTGGCTGTTCCTCTGCAGAACATCGTCTCGAGGAACTCCATGCAGTACCGAGGGAACTCGCAGCACGATGCCCAGGAGTTCCTGCTCTGGCTGCTGGACAGAGTTCACGAAGACCTCAACAATGTAGTAAAATCCAGTGGCAGACCCCCGCTGAAGGTAAGGCAAATCCAGCAGGGCCGTGACTTCTGCAGTGCTTCCGTGGAAGCTTTCTGAAGCCAAGTGCCTCTGCCTTAGCGTCCCAGCCGTGAGATGTGTGCTGTAACACACACGGGGGGCCAAAGGGCTGTTCCTGGCCCTGGGGCCGCCAAGAGCCTTCTCTGGCCGTGCGGGGAAGGTGTGAATGGTGACACCTGACTCTGCGGTCCATTAAGTTGGGCAGCGTAATGATATGCCAGCTGTAGCCAGCACATATGGCTACCAAGTTCCCTGTCCCCTCTGTGGACCACTCACAGGAACCAAAAGCACTTGCCTTGTCGTGGTGTGTGTGGCTCAGGAGAGCTATCTGGGCTCCTCCCCGTTGAGCTGTATGTCACTGGGCTGGCTCTCCTGGGCACCCTGGCGTGCCTCCTTTGGAATTGCTTTTCCGTTTCAGCCCCCCTTGGAAGATGCTGCGCTGCTTGAGGCCCCAGACTTTCCAATCAGCAGCACTTTTGTACAGGAACTCTTTCAAGCCCAGTACAGGTACCGTAACTTTCAGCCATTCTCATGAGGGGTTGATGTGCATGGCTTTAACTGCGATACGGGTCTTTAACCCCTGGTGGCAGAGCTAGGTGCAGTGCGACGGGGCTGGATGTTGAGGGGATGGGGGGGAGGGGAGAGAGGTGGCAGGCAAGTAACCCTCTGCAGCCCTCCATTTTGTTTCCTGTGTTGCTATGCTCCACTCAGGCCAGGTCCACGCTATGGCCAAAGGTTGGCTTCAGGTACACAATTCCAGCTGTGTGTCAAACGCAGCTGGAGTCAGCATGCCTTAGGCCAAGCTTTGGCGCTGTCCGTGCAACGGGGTCAATAGGGAAGTTGACAGCAGAGTTTCTCCCTTTCTCCTTGTGAAGAAAAACTTAAACACCCAATAGTGTAGCACAGGACTAACGGAGACTAACAAACCCTGTAGCGGGATCCGCTGCAGACTAATAGGAGCTCCAGCGTCCACGGAGGCACCTCAGCGAGCGAGTTAGCAGGTCTTTACCGCTGCAAGGATGCTCTTCTGGGAAGCGAAGACATGGCCTTAGTCGCTCCATGGTCGTGTCTCACTCTGGGAAACAAAATTGGACCTAAGAGCTCTTGCTCCAAAGGGGAGCAATGGCTAGTTTGAGCGCCCTCAAATTTTGTCACTTCAGAGACCATTTACATTTTGTTTCCCTCTTGTCAGGAAATTAGGAGTGCTTGTTGGCAGCCTTCACCTCTAGGGGTTTCCAGCCTAATTGGTCAGGGAGCAGAAGCGTGAGCCACAATTTCACGTGCCTGAGACCTTCTTGGGCTGAGTGTTAGGCGCCTCTGGCATGAGCTGGAGGCATGTTGTGGCTGGGCGCGTTTTGAGTCCCACACAAGCTTGTAGTAATTATCGTTACGCTAATGAGGAAGCCCTCAAGCAGAGAAGTGCTGTGCTTAATCTGTGTCTGCCCCTTGTTCGTGGGAACTACCAGTGTTCCAACCTGGGAGATGAGTGGGGGAAAAAATAGGCCATCTTCCAAAGCCTCCCAGCAGCACTGCAGCCAGCCAGACTGAATGGGCAAACGGTCTTCCCAGCATGCCACTGCAGCTGCTCGGTGGCAGAGAAACCTTGGGGATTTACAGCACCCTGGCCAAGGCCAAGTGGCCTGAGGCTTTTAATGTGGCGTGTCAGGGTACGTGTCTGTGGGAACGTGAGGAGTTGCCTTCCTTTCCGAGTAAGATCGAGGCCCACATAGTACTGTTTGCTCCTCCGTGTGTCTGGGGGAGTATGGTCCTCGCTAGTCTCTTCGTATTACTCAAACAGGGCAAAATGTTCATGTCCCTAGTGGAGGCAAAGTGGGATAGAGCGGAGCCTGTTTTCCTGGCATGCCCTGTAGGAACTGAGCTCAGAGACTAATTATCACGGGAGCACTGGGAGTTAGGCGCCTTTCATCTACAACAAGGGTTTGTCTGCAAAACCTGTGTGGCGCCCGGCGGGGGGAGGTGAAGGGGAGGGAACAGCAGGTCACTTGTCTGTGGTGGTTGCTTGTCCTTAGTCAAATGAGAGTTGTAACTTCACCCCTCCTATTTTTAATAGGTCCTCTCTGACGTGCCCGCACTGTCAGAAGCAGAGTAACACCTTTGACCCTTTCCTTTGCATCTCTCTGCCAATTCCTCTGCCGCATACACGGTAATGTGCTACTCTGTGCCTTGACGTTAAAAAGTTGGGTCTTTCCCAATGCTTGCTAGCATGGCAAATCTGAATATGGAAGAGACTGAGAACCAATGGGGGCTGAATTGAAAGGGCCAGGAGAGCTGTGTTCTGCAGGGAACCCCCCAATAATGCTGAAAAGAGAAGAGCTATGCAGGAACCAGAGTGCTTCTCTCTCAGAATTCCATAAGTCTCAACGATTTTTCCCATTCAGATCAGAATGAAAACATTAAAGATTGAAATTTCCTACAAAACTGTTCCGAAACTTCATTTTGGGTTCATGGTGATTCCGATTTTGACTCTTCTAAAATTGTTCTCTAGGTCCCTCGAGTAGAAGTAGTAACGAGCAGTTTGCAGCAAGGGAGAGATTTAGGTTGATATTCAGAAAAGCTTTCTAGCGGCAAGGCTACTTGCGCTCTGGAACAGGTCGCCCAGGGCAGTTGTAGAATAGCTCCGGTGTAGCGTGGCCCAGCATGGTCATTGCTCAGGCTGCAGCCAGCCTGTTGGAGAGCTGTGTGGGCGCCAGGCGTGGGTCACGCCGCAAGGGCTGCGTGAGACCCTTCCACAGTATCCGTCCCGAAGTGACCTAGAGGCTAAAGCTCAGCAATGGCCTGTGTTCTTACCCTGGGGGCAATGTAGACGTCCCCCTTCAGGGTTCTGCAGCCTGTTTGGTCCATTAGGCTGAGTTTGTTCTAGGTACCCTCCAGAAATGTTCAGCCCCCCTCCTCTTTCCTGGACTCTCTGCAGGCCTCTGTATATCACGGTGGTGTACCAAGGGAAGTGCTCTCACTGCATGCGCATTGGTGTGGCTGTGCCTTTGTCTGGAACAGTGGCCAAGTTGCGTGAAGCAGTATCCATGGAAACCAAGATACCCACAGAACAGGTAAGGGGCTGGCCTTTGGTCACCGGGGTGCCAGCGGTGTCCTGCCGGAGTGCTGGTGTGTTTCTAGTTGAAGTGGCAGGTAACAGTGGACACTGGGGTTCAGAGCAGGGGACCCATGCCTGTAGAGGAGCTGGGTGACTGCTGAACGTGTCCCATACACCTTACTCTCTCCTGCATTGCTGCTTCTGCTCCTTTATCTCCATTGCCTGAGGAAGGGAAAGGCGGGTGCTTCTGCCCAATTGCCCTACGATGACTGTGGATATGTACGCGCCGCTCGCTGTGGAGAAACCAGCAGGGGCTAATGGGCAGTGTCCTGGAGTCTTGAGACTCCTATGGGAAAAGTACCCCCCCCCCAAAAAAAAAAAATCACAGGATCCCACAATCTCTGCACGTTCCCTTCATCCCAGCTGCTCCCTCATGGTCGGGCCCCTCCCTAGTTTTTCTGTCAGCTGGTACTGTAAGAAACATGAGAACAGTCAGACCAACGGTCCATCCGCCTCAGGGTCCTGTCTGCCCACAGCGGCTAGTACCAGGTGACCCGAGGAGTGAGCAGAGCAGGGATCAAGTGATTCCTCTCCTGTCACCCTTTCTCAGCTTTTGATGGCGGCTAGGGACACTCCCCCTGCCCAGCCTGGCTAAAAGCCATTGATGGACCTGTCCTCCAGGAATGTGTCTGATTCTGTTTGGAACTGGAGAATTCTCATCCCACATCAGGGACATGTCCGTGAAGGTTCATTCACTAACTCTTCTGGTCAGCCTGGAGTCTGGCCACCAGCCCTGGCGGACTAATAGCTGCTCTTCCGTTTCTGCTTTGCAGATTGTGCTGACGGAGATGTACTATGATGGGTTCCATCGTTCCTTCTGTGACACCGACGACCTGGACGCAGTTCACGAAAGTGACTGCATTTTCGCATTTGAGACCCCGGAGATTTTTAGGCCCGAGGGTATCCTTAGTCAGAGGGGTAAGTGAGTAGGGCTGACCACTGTCCCCCACCACCCTTACAGGCTATTATTGGCTGAGGGGATTGCTTGAAAGGGGCATTTGGTCGTGTGTGTTCTGGAGCTAGAGAAGAACCTGGAAGGCCTGCTGGGCCGCACTCCGAACTGAGCTCTGCTTCCATAGGCTGACACTTTAGACACAAGTGGCTTAGCTGGGAACCTGGCATCCCTGGATTTGTGGCCGAAGGGTGGTTCAGAGCAACAGGTTACAGTGCAGGGCACCGTACAGTCCAGGGCACAGTGTTTCTCCTTTGTGGGCCAGCAAGGGCGCTCACTTAGGCTTGCAGCCCCCAGCTGTTGCCTCTCTTGGTTGGAGACGTGCCCCTCTCCCTCTGACCAGGTGTCTCTAGGCTACACGGGTCCCTGCCTTCGCCCTGTGGTTCCCAGCCTGGACAAGTTGCTCAAGAACACCTGCATGCTTGCTCTTGAGAGACGGGTAACAAATGTCATTGCTCGGGGTTTGGCATCACACAGGCTTCCCAAGGTAATAACCATAGAGAAATGATTAAAACAATAAAAGAGCCTGAGACACGACTCTAACTGTGCTGGGAGCCCCAAGCCTAGGTGCGTTGTGGCAGGATAAGTCCGTCAACACGCCTCCGGAGGGGAGTTCTTGGGGGGGCTACCAGTTGGTCTCCACTTCAGCTCAGAACAAGCACACACGTCACCTCCTTGGTTCTTGACGTGCAGTTTCTAGAGGCGGGTAAGTGGTAAAAATGGGTCTCTCTCCAGGGTGTATTTTCAAGAGTTTGGCTCTGGAGGTTAGAATTTGCATCCCCCTCATCTCCCGGCGCTTCCTAGGAAATCCACTTCACAAGTTGCAGCAAGACCTTTGATGGTCCTTAACACCCTTCAGAGTGTTATCCTGTCTTCCTACACTCGGTACATCTAGGGGCGCACGTAGACCAAGTGCCTAGGCAGGGGTGTTCCCTGGGCGGCCGCTGTGCCATTACTTCTGTTTGGCTAACAGACCGGCACACAGCCTGTAACCCTGTATGGCCTTGTCTGACCACCAGGCATCCTTTGCCTCTTAAACCGATGGGGCTGAGATTTCACAAGCCCCTTTTGCCTGGGAACACAAGTGCTTTGGATGAGAGCTTGAGACCTGATTCTCATGCAGTTTCTAGAGCGTGGGCCATGCTCTGTGGTTCCCTAAGAGTCCGTTGCCTCCGTTCTGGTTTGAGGGGCCCCGCTTGGCACCCATAGGAATCTCACAAGCAGCCATTGCTTGGCTCAAAGGGAGTGATAGTTCTGCTGTGGCTCTCAGCAGTGGCCTGCTTTTGGCAGCAAAAGGAGTGTCTTCAGACCCGCCCCTTAGCCAGATTCCTTTCTCTGCCCCACATCTGACCCCGGGGACTCCCACAGCTTCACCTTCACCGAAGAGGGTTGATCCTCTGCACCTTTGGTTCCCCAAGCCATGGTGAGCAGAATTCCCTTCCCACCTGGCTTACAATGCTTTACCATCTCCCACACAGCTGTCTGTCTTTGTACTGATGCATCCCCCGCCCTGCCTCGCCTGTGAAGCTATCCTAGGTTTGTCAGTGCACCACAGCTGCTGCCGTCTCCCTGCTTTTGGCTGAAGACCCTGCAATCATGCTCTGTTCTGCCTGGGCCCTTTGGAAGGGTTGGCAAAGAACTTAATTATTGCATTTTAGGGCCTAGTTCATGTCCCTGTAAGTCAATACATCTGGTCCCTTCTCCTGAGCAGCAAGCATTCTCCTCCTCTCGTCCCCCAGCCTGCATGCTCTGAGGGTGGAGCCAGACTCCTCTTGGATGCTGGCCGTGTAAACGTCCTGCCCTTTCCCGTCAGCTGCTCGCATCTTTGCTTTCACGCCTTCTTGCCTGTCTGAGGCTAATTTAGGGCTTGTCTGACCTTCAACCCTCGCAATAATTAAAGCTCCTTGTGGGGCCCTCCGATCCACCAACCAAAGTGGGGGCGTTGTGGGATGCTGGCAGCTGGAGCCTGGCAGTCCTCTGAGCTCTGACACACACCAAGAAGCTAAACATTCCCTATGAAAATAGGGATAAACAAAACACACCCTTCTGAAAGGCCCGTGGGCCCCGGTTCTCTTCCAGTCTGGATGCTCTTGTTTATGTCAATGGAAATAACTCAGGTTCTGCAGAATGAAAGCGCTGAGTTTCTCCTATCCTCTGCAGCAGCTGGTGTGAACGTGTGCTCCAGTCAGTTCATGCATTTTCCAGCTGACCTGCATGCTGCTGGTGCACAAGCAGAGGAGGCCAAAGGAAGCTAGATTTGCTGGAGCTCTATTAGTAACTTGGCAGAGTTTGCTTTTCACCAACTAGAGGAAGAAACACCTGGGAGCGGACTGTAGGGGAATAAAAGCAAAATGTGTGTTTGCAAGCGAGCGAAGGTTTTCGTTTCCTCCTTCAAACCATTCTCCTTTGGCATGCAAACAGAATGAGCTGATCTCAAACTCCAGGTGCATATGCAAACAATTGAACTGGGTTTCCAGTGTAAGGGGGGGGGGGTGTGCTATAATGTCTGCTGTATAGAAATATTCACGTGTAATATAACTTATTGAACTCACATGTTTGAGTCATTTATATTCGATTCATTTCAATCTAGAAGCCCTGATTTTTCCACTGCCATACTGTTCTAAGCTTCAATGAGGAGAGCATGATGGCACTGCTTTGTAAGGGGAGGGCACAGTGGTAGAAGAAGAGAATGTAAAATGCCTTTTCCCCCCTAATGTTTCAGGAATTCACTTGAACAATAACCTGAATAACTTGAAATATGACCCTGAGCACCACAAAACCTCTTGCACGCAAGGGGTGGGGAAGTCAGGAAAACAGGAGACCTCTACTCGGTCAGCAGCAAGTGACAAGATCGTATTGCTGGTCTGCAACAGAGCATCTACCGGACAGCAGGGGAAGAGGTAAACCCCAGGCTCCATCTCTGCTTGTGGCCTCCATAGGGTTTGTTGTTGCATCTCTGCATGGTGGCGATGGCGACGGCGACGTGTCTCTGGGGCTGCAGTGTGAAGTCTGAACTGGGGCTGGGAACCAGAGCGACGTGGGCCGTCTCATTGGCCCACGAACCCGTGGTCAGTGGAGTAGCCATCGGGTTCATTTGAAACCGCTAGTGGTTGAGTCTGCAGTCAAATGGGTGCGACGTCTGAGCGCAAATGGGAGCTCTGCGCAAGGGTGTCCAGTTGCGGTTACTAAGCTAATCGTATAGGCCAGTGTTTCTCAACCTGTTTGGTAAAGTACCCCCTTTAAAAAGGGGGGTCCCTGGTAGAGTTTTCACACACACGCACTATTTTTTTCTACTATTGTAACACATTTGTTTAAACAACTTATTCATAGCCAGGTGGGTGGTAAATTTTTGGGTGTAAAGTACCAAAATAATAAAACACAAACTTAAAACACTTTCAGTTTTCTCCAAATGTCAGTGGTGTTGCTGTCCCGTTCTCTC
>JANRFK010001605.1:1152292-1174069 GCA_030068395.1 Apalone spinifera | reverse complement strand
CCCCTCATAGAGGCAGCAAAGGTGGGGGTGGGGCCTCAGGGAGCATGGGGCAGGTGGGGACGCAGGCAATTCCTGCTTGCCCCATGTTCCCACTGTGGCGTGTCAGCCTTTGAAATGTGGCAATACCCCTGTGCATAAGCTTCTTGGCTAGTCAAGTAGTCACTCAGCTAGCCGCTCCCCTCTCCCCCATCTTGCTGCTGCTAACAGGGAGAGCAGGAGCCGGGGCTGGGGGGGGGCGACTTTAAGCCAGGTACCCCCAGAACAGTCTTGGGTGGGCAGGGGGGAGAGAGGCTCAGCGGGGAACAGGTGCAGGTGGGGACTGAAGCAGACCCTTCTCCCGCCACAGTGGGAAGTTCCCAGTGTGAAATCTCCTACTCTGAAATCTTTGGCTTTGAAACTCCAGGCGTTGGCAGGGTTGATGCTCTTCAGTGCTGTGCAGTAGACGTGCTGGGAGAGGGAGGGGCATCGGATGCAACTGGATTATCCCCTCCAAAAGGCTAACAATTTACCAGCCTCTTGCAATATTGCTCCCTTCCATAGGTTTGGTCAGCCCTTTGTGTTGCACCTGGAGAAAACAATTGCGTGGGATCTGCTCCAGAAGGAAATCCTGGAGAAAATGCAGTATATCCTGCGGCCCTCGGCCTGCATGCAGGTAAGACGGGCTGCTGCTGCTTCTGGAACTGCCACCTTTTGTCTTGGTAGCTGGAAGCTGCTGCAGACGCCAAGGAATTGGAGGTGGCGAGAACATTCCTGGAGTGAAATACTGGGGGGGGGGGGCATTGTGACGATGCGTTCGGGTTTTTCCCGTCTCCTGCACCCCCGTAATGACACGGACAGACTCCACCAGCCAGCAGAACAGAGGGAGTTCATTGCTTCCCCAGGATACAGCACAGCATAGATGCAATCCAATCACAGGGCCAGGCCCAGGATGCCTCAGCCCCCCTTGAGACTGGCCCCTCAAATCCCAGGCCCTGGCTCTGCTGCTTCCTCCAAGATATCCAGACAAACTCCACTAACTCACTTCCAGCCCTACCCCCAGCCAGGGCAGCATTCCCCCTTCCTTTGTCTCTCTCCCTGGGGGGTAGCTGGTCAGACAGGTTTGGGGGTCGTTTGCATACTGACTCAGCAGCTGTCCTGCTGGGCCGTGCTGCAGAGGGAGCCAGTGGAGGCCACTCACAGCCCACTGCCCAGCACAGCAACCAGCCAGGTACCCCCACTACGTCACAGGCATGCTGTCTGACAGCCTGTGTTCTGCCACCCTGAACACCAGGTCGGTGCTTGGCCTTGCCGGGCTGGGTGAAGTCGGCTGCCTTTCCCACCGCGGCATGCCGTAAGAACTCTGCTTTCGCTCCTTGTGCGCTGAAACCAGCGGCCAGGCATCTGTCTTGCAGCCATTGGAGCACAGCCCGTCAGGCTACACAGAGCCATAAGCTCTGCATGAGGGAGAGCAAACCCTCCTGTGGGGGGTGAGTCTGAGCAGTGTGATGCTGGGGGGGCGGCGTCTCTGGGCACGGCTGCCGTTAATCTTCGGGGGCGCTGCGGTTCGATGCGGTCGCAGGCCAGAGAATGTTCCTTGGTGTTCGGCCTGGGCTGTGAACAGATCTTCCCCCTGTCCGTGCCAAGGGAGGTTTTGCCTCAGTGATATTCTTGCTCGTTTTCCTCCCACCCCTACTCAGTCAGCCTCAGACTCTGCGGTTGGGATGGCAGATGGGTCAGCTGAGCTCAAACGTGGGCCAGCCATTGGCAGTCTGACTGGAGAAATCTGCCTGGCAGCGAGTGCGTCCCAGCCAGGTATCAGCCGCAGGCAATAGGGAGAGCTGCGCCATCCCCCCCCCGACGGGTCCCCTTCCTTCTCGAACGTCGCAGGTGGGAGCCTCCACCTCCTGCTGCAGACCTCTCAGGAAAGGCTTTGGGACGTTTGCCTGTGTGGGTGGCCTGGAGCAGGCGTAGGTTGAGGAGGGGACAGGAGGTGCTGCCTGCTCACTAGGGAAGAGTTTGTGGTGATTCTCCCAAACCTCAGCTCCTTCAGGTATCCCTGTGCTGGCTTCAGGTGCAGGAACATCTGCTCTTGGCACAGTCTCCACAAGAACGGAAGCTGCTTGTCTTCCCGTGTCACACGCGCGCTCGGGGCAGGCCCTGCGTCGGCCCGTGTGGGGGCGAGCGGCCCTTGGGAATGACTCTCACCTCAGTCACTTTTCTCCTCCCGTAGGTTTGTCCGTTCAGCTTGCGGGTGGTGAGTGCTGTGGGCATAACGTACCTGTTACCTCAGGAGGAGAGGCCCCTGTGCCACCCCACGGTGGAGCGGTAAGCATGGCTGGGCCGGGATTCCCCGTTCACTGCTCGCATGTCTAGCTCGGGCTGCGCGTGCGCATCGCTGCGTTGTCCTTTGGACTGGTGCCGTGTGAGGCGCATTCAAACCTGGAGGCCCTAGTGTGTTTGATCTGTGGGGTAAGAACATTCCCTGCTAAAGCCGGTTCCACCAGGAGAAGAGAGCGAGTGAGTGGAAATGGAGGGACAGGGGATGAAGCTCTGAGACAGGTGTGCCAGCGGGTGGCAAAAGGCTAAGAGTAAAATGGCTGCAAGCCACGAGCAAGGGCCGTGCCCACGAGACCATTTCTAGCCTGGGGCGTTCAGCTTGCAGGCAGTTATCGGCATGAGATGCAAGTTGAAGGAAAGTCGGAAAGGTGCTTTGGACTCTACCACGTCCCTGCCCCAGAGTGGCACATGGTCTAGTGGTCCTGCCTTCCCCTAGCACAGAAGTTTTGGTTCACGCCACGGTTCTCTGGTCACGTGTTGCTGGCTTCAGACCCTGCTGTCGGCGGAGTTGTCCTTGCAGTCTAGCACATGGACTGGCAAGTAGCTGATTTCTGGTACTGTTTTTCACTCCCCACTGATACTCTGTGGAATTTTCCTTTGCGCTATCTGGCCACTCTTATGGATGCGGCTGCATGGAGAAGCTGTTCCTGCCGGAGTGTGTCGAAGTAGCCAGTATATCAGTGTAGCTGGTATGGGGCAATAGTAGCTAAACCGAAAGGCTTTTGTCTCCGGTCCTACTTCCCAGGGCCTGGCTAGCTTCGCTCGGGTGGGACGGGGCAGGGCCGTCGATACGCAGTACGGGTTCTCGAGTCACTGCTGTTCTAACCCTGCCTGTCTCCAGGGCACTGAAATCCTGCGGGCACGGCGGCACTGCTCACGTGAAGCTCGTGGTAGAATGGGACAGAGAGACTAAAGACTAGTGAGTATAAAGGGTTTGCAAACAGCCGGGCCTGGCAGGCAGTGTGGCCAACTGTTCCAGCTTGAGCTGCTCAGGCACAGGCTGTGGCTGTAAAGATTGCAGCATGGAGCTACTGACCCCTGCCTCTGGCTAGCCTGGACTCTGGAACAGCAGCCACTTACTCCATGTGCCCAGCTCCCCTTCGTGCCAGAGGCCGGAAGGGAAATACACGGGGCGGCTTTCTGCTGTCTGATCCAGCCCTAGTGGAACCTGCTTTCCCCTCTTGCCTGGACTGCGTTCTCTGGGGCAGCCCCTTACCAGGGCGGGGCGGGCTCCCTGTGGGAGGAGACCAAGCGAGCAATCCCTCCAGCCTTGCAATGGCCCTTGTGTACCATGGGGAGGGGGCGGTCCGGGGCAGCCTGTAAGTGCCTTGTTCCCTGCGGCAGTTTGTTTGTGACTATGGAGGATGAGTACGTCCCAGACTCTGAAAGTGTCCGGCAGCAGCGGGAGCTTCATCATCAGCCTCAGTCCTGCACTTTGTCGCAGTGTTTCCAGCTTTACACCAAAGAAGAACAGGTAGGAGTCCAGGCCGGGCCCTCTGTCGCTGGGGGCAGGATGTATGCCGTCTTTTCGGCCGCTGTACGTGGTGCTGTGCAGCCTAGACTGACCAGCAGGCCAGCTCTGCAGCCGTTGCTTCCTTGGGGTGTCAGAACCCCACGTGCCAATCCTGCTCCTCCTCGGCAGAGCCCCCTTTCCCCGGGTAGTGCTTCCAAATCTGAGGCAGCCCAGAAGGTGCAGGGGGAGCACAGCATGCTCTGGGCTCCTCTCCGTCCAGCCGAGTCTCCGTCTAGCACCGCACGCTGTTGGGAAGGCGGCCGGGGGGTGTGTGTGTGTATCTTTAGGCTGCGGGCTTAGACCTCTCGCTTGGTATCAGGTGCTTTCAGAGCAGCCTTCTCATGGCGTCGGAAGGGGGATGTTCTGTGGGGTGAGCGTGCGGCTGGAAAGGAGGCGAATGCGCCCCCAGGAGCTACGTGCCTCCCCGTGCAATGGGCTGGCCCGGGCCCTGCCTTTTGTGGAAGGGGGCTGTCATTCCATCGACAGCCGAGTCGTCCCAAGTGAAGTTCAAGCTATTCTGCGTGGCTCAGGCACTTGAGTGCCACCCTCAGGGCGTTGGGAGCCAGGCACCAGCCCCAAACTGGCTCCGAGTCCTGTCCTTAGATTTCACCAACCAATGGCCTGGTGTAAAGCCTCACCTGGGCACAGGCAGTCCCCGGGGCGCCAGGCTGCCTCTGTGCTGCGCATGCCTGTTGCCAAGAGCGACCATGGGATTCCGGACGCTTCCCTTGCCAGCCCACACGCGCCTGTGCCCATCCAGCTTAACCGGCGAGGGCCACGGATTCCTCTCCTGGGCAAGTGTCCTGCTGCCAGGCCTGGCTGCTTGGCCCCTCGATGCTGGGTGCTCTGCCCCGCTGCACTGGCGGAAGGGCTCCTGCACCTGCCCCCTTTGTGCGTTGGGCACTGTGAGTGTGGAGAGAGCTGGGGCCAGCCAGGGACACGGCCTGAGCAATGGCTGGGATGTTTGCTGGCTAACGGCTGCTAATGCTCCTTGTCTTAGCTTGCTCCAGACGATGCCTGGCGCTGCCCCCACTGCAAGCAGCTGCAGCAGGGGAGCATCACGCTGAGCCTCTGGACTCTCCCCGATGTCCTCATCATACACCTCAAGAGGTTCAGACAGGTAAGGCAGGCGCACGTGGGGCGGGGAGGCTGGGAACGACTGGCCCGCCAGGGCGAGGCCTTTGGCCGCACTGCAACGGAGCCGTCCAAGTGGCCAGTTGGGCTCACTGAGACTGACTGGAGGGGCTTGTGTGGCACCTGCCCTTGTGCTCTGGGAGTGCTCCCCCAGCCACCGTGGTTCCTGCATATGTGGAGTGTTCTCGCTCTGCAGCCGCCCTCTGGTTTCCTCGCTGGTGGCGCAGGAGCCTCTGGAGGGAGGAGCGGCTTACGGCATGGCTGTGCTTCTGCATCGTGCATTCCCCCCTTTTCCCGAGCTCGGCGCCCCGCCGGGTAACGCGCGCTGCCCCGAGCTCGGCGCCCCGCCGGGTAACGCGCGCTGCCCCGAGCTCGGCGCCCCGCCGGGTAACGCGCGCTTCCTTTCAAACAGGAAGGAGACCGAAGAATGAAACTTCAAAACATGGTCAAGTTCCCTCTGACTGGCTTGGACATGACCCCTCACGTTGTCAAGCGCAGTCAGAGTAGCTGGAGTCTGCCATCTCACTGGTCCCCATGGCGGCGACCCTACGGCCTTGGCCGGGATCCCGAGGATTATGTCTACGACCTCTACGCTGTGTGTAATCACCATGGCACGATGCAGGGCGGGCACTATACAGGCAAGTGCTCTCCGCTTGAGACCCATGTGCTTTCCAAAAGACCGGCAACTCTCGGGGTGGATCTTGGGGCCTCCGCAGCGTGCTGCCTTCCCGACCCTGCTGGAATCCAGCCGTAGCCCCTCTGAGCTGCTAGGAAGGGGCCGCTCGGTGTCAGTTTTATAGGTGTGTTCTTGGGACTGGCTTGCAGGGGATTGGAACAACGCCCTCTAGGCCCAAACTTCTCAGTTGCCTTCCCCAGCAGCCGCGAGCAGAGCCTGCTAGTCCAGATAACAATTCTAGAAACAGCCAGAGCTGACTCCGCTCCAGGTACTTGGAGAACATGGTGATGAGGTCTGGGTAGGTGTTGCCGACTCCCGAGAGGCAAACTCTTGTGCAAGTCCCTGCCAGTCTGGAGTCTCGCCTCCGGGAGTGCTGGGTTATGAACTGCAATCAAATCTCACAGAACGAGGGTCTCCCAGTCTTCCTAACTGCTGCTCTTGCAGATGAAGCTGCTCGAAAGCCGCAGTCCTTATAGGGCACACAAGTTAGCTGCTCTTACGTCTTCCAAGGCACTGCTCGCTGCTCGCCTGCCACAAGGGTCGGCGCTTATAGGAGCGGTGTTGCTGCTTCAGCAGTGTGTGTGCATATCCCACTTGTGTGGCCTGCTGTAGCGTTAGGGAACAGCTGGAGAGAGGCAGAGGAGTTGACGCCTTCCAGTGTCTTGGCTTCTGCCAAGCCCAGTGATCCTCCACACTGTCCTGCAGCACGCGGTCTCTCGCTGAGACAGTCCTGCCCAGGTTCAGTGACGAGACCACTGAATGCCACAAACCATAAAGCAACTGAGCTGCCCCCAAACGGCTCCCTTCTCTGGGGCAGGAGGGGGCAACGCTGAGCACTGGAACGTGTGCAGTGCACGTCTCGGTGTCCCCAGCAAGCTGCCCGCTGGCCATTGGGAGGGTGGCAGCCTGTAGAGTAAATCTGGGCCCCCCCCCACTTCGCCTGGGTGAGCTGGGGGTAGCAGAAGTTGCTTGCAGCTTGTCCTGCTCCTGACGTGGCAGCTGGGTTGGCAGGACTGAGGTGAGCGGTGCTTGGTGCCGAGGCCTTTACCGGCCCCCTCTGTCTCCTAGCGTACTGCAAGAACTCGGTCGATGGCCTGTGGTACTGCTTCGACGACACCGACGTGCAGCAGCTGGCAGAGAACGAGGTCTGCAAGCAGATGGCCTACATCCTCTTCTACCAGCGGCGCACGGCCATCCCCTCGTGGTCGGCGAACAGCTCCGTGGCAGGTAAAGCTGCGCTGGCCGCCTCTTGTGGAAATGCAGGGAGGGCTTCAGCTGACGTCTTGCTCCTCGTCAGCCCCTGGTGAGCAGGGCGGCTGTGGGCCGGCTCGGGAAGCTGGCATAGCTTGTGGCTGCCCAGTCGGAATGGTTATTTCAGGGGGGTGGCCAGGCCGGAATACAGATCTCTGAGAGCTTGCAGCCGAAGGCCATGTCCATCCTAGAGCCGTCACCTGAGTCTGCTCCCACCGAGGCAGCCTCTCTGCGCTGAAGACTGGGAATTTCTCGCATCACTGCTCTTGGGCTAGCCGCGGTGGAACGCTGTAACGCTACAGAGGGCTGTTCCGCTCAACCCTGGGAGAAGGCCACTGCTGGCCCACTCCCGCTAGCCCTGCCGCTGGCACAGCGGTGCTGGGCGAGACCTTCCGATTCCCGGTGCGGAGGGAAACTTGCCTGGCCCACGGAGGTGGCAATTCCTCCGCTGAGTCCCTGCCAGAAGCATGTGGCTTCTTTGCTGCCCGTGCTGCCTCGTGTTAGCTAGGACACCCTGCCCATGGGCATCCAGTCCTTCGGTCAGTCCCCTTTTGCTAGGACAGCCTGCGTGTCCCCAGCTCTGCTCTCCCTGCTGCCCTACAGACTCCTCCATGGTGGTGCCAGTGCCTCGGGCAACATGTGACTAGGAGCCCTCGCTGAACTGGGGCTGCTGGTTAGCTCACTAGCTTCCTGGGCTGGGCATTGCTGGGAGTGCGACGTGGCTGCCGATCCGTGCCCTGGCCTCTCCCTGACCTGGCGGGGGGGTGTGCTTCGAACCGGTTACAGCATCCCGCCTAAGAGAGCGCTGGGAACGGGACCTCTAAAGAGATCCCAGGAGACTTAATGTCCCCAAGGGAGGGGCTGATTCTCTCTCGGGGCCTGCCCCTCCTTGCCCCACATAGAAGGAAGAAAAATCACCTCTGGGGAAGTTGTACTGTTGGTGGGGCAGTTAAGGGCTGGGGGGGGGACGGAACCTTATTCTTCAGCTAAAATGCAATTTAACCCCCCCCCCCAGTTTTGCCAACCTGAAGCTAGTTTGTTCGTCCAGTTAGTGGTGATCTAAATAGAACCTGGTCTCCCGGTAGAATCGGACTCCTCTAAGCCAACCGCACGCAGCAAGTGGGGCGTTGGTCAGTGGGACGGAGCAGCTCTCCTTCCGTGGCCCACTGGGGTGTTGAGGCAGGCTCGGCCGCTGAGCCTGTCGCGAGGTGCTGCCTTGTGTGTGAGGCAGCCGGGGCTGCGGGAGGAAGCGTTTCACTCGGCACGTGGGAATGCGGCACTGTTGCGTGGTCAGTCTGGCCCTGGCTGTCACAGGCAGAGCTCTGCTTCCCGGCGTGTGCCTTGGATCCCAGTGGTAGGGAGGCCGCCGGCTTGTGGTGGGCCGGTGCCTGGCTGGGGCTGGGGGCTCCATAATTGGCCACATGCTGCTGGTCTGATCTGTGCCCTGCCTTCTGCAGGCTCTACAAGCTCTTCGCTGTGTGAGCACTGGGTGAGCCGGCTTCCCGGCAGCAAGCAGCCCAGTATTGCCTCGGCCGCCTCCTCGCGCCGCACGTCTCTGGCCTCGCTCTCCGAGTCCGTGGAGCTGGCGGGGGAGAGGAGTGAAGATGATGGTACGTGGGCGCGTCCGGCGTGGTGGGTGGGGACGATGAATTCCCAGCCAGCCTGTGGCTCCTGTCGCCTCTCAGTGCTGGATCTCGGCTGGGCTAGCAGCACAGACTATGGAGTGGGCGGCTACGCTGGGCAGGGCATGCTGGGAAGCTGGGTGCACAACTGGCTGGGGAACCAGTCTCAGGAGTTAGCGATGGTTCAGACACGCTGGAGGGTATCCGCAGAGATCACTCTGGGGCGGGTTCTGTTCGATATCTTCAGCGATTTAGATATAGGCATAGAGAGTGCGATCGTTAAGTTTGCAGATGATCCCAAGCTGGTTGCAAGTGCTCTGGAGGATAGGGTCATAATTCAAAATGGTCTGGTCATCCTGGAGAAATGGTCTGAGGTAAACAGGATGAAGTTTAATAAAGACAAATGCGAAGTGCTCCACTTAGGGAGAACAATCAGTTTCTCTCACACAGAATGGGAAGTGGCTGTCTAGGAAGGATACTGCAGAGAGGGATCTAGGGGTCAGAGTGGACCACAAGCTAAATATGAATCAACAGCAAGACAGTGTTGCAAAAAAAGCAAACCTGATTCTGGGCTGCATGAACAGGAGTGTGGTGAGCAAGACACGAGAAGTCATTCTTCCACTCTGCTCTGCGCTGGTTAGGCCTCAGTTGGAGTATTGTCCAGTTCTGGACACCACATTTCAGGAAAGATGTGGAGGGAACTGGAGGTCCAAAGAAGGCCTGTGAGGGGAAAAATGAAAAGTGGGCTGGTTTAGTTTATAAAAGAGAAGACTGAGGGGACACAGCAGCTGTCAAGTACCTAAAAGGGTGTCTCAGGAAGGAAAATTGTTCTCCTTGGCTTCTGAGGACAGGACAAGCAGCAAGGGGCTTAAACTGCAGCAAGGGAGGTTTAGGTTGGACATTAGGAAAAACTTCCTACCTGTCGGGGGGTTAAACACTGGGATAAATTGCCCGGGGGGGTTGTGGAATCCCCGTCTCTGGCAATATTTAAGAGCAGCTAGATACCTGTCAGGGATGGTCTAGACCAGTGTGTCTCAACCTTGTGTTTAATAAAGTACCTCCGGTACCTACAGTTTTCTCTCTCTCAATTTTTTTTCTACCATTGCAACACATTTGTTTAAACAACTTAATGGTAGCCGAGCGGGCGATGAAATTTTTAGGTGTAAAAAGTACAAAAATAATAAAAACGCTGTAAAACTTAAAACACATTCAGTTTTCTCCAAGTTTCAGTTGTTGATGTACCCCCCAACTTCTCTTGAGTACCCCTACGGGGCCTCGTCCCACTGGTTGAGGCACACTGGTCTAGATGGTGCTTGGTCCTGCCGAGAGGGCAGGGGACTGGACTCGATGACCCCTTGAGGTCCCTGCCAGTTCCAGTGGTCTGACTCTCTGCCCAGCCCTTCTGGAAGACTGTTTTCTGTGTGTGTGTTTGAGAATTACATTGCTGCTTGTGTGCAGGAGCCATGTGAAGGCAGCACCTTGTGTATGATTAGTGCCATGTTGCCTACTCAAACACACAACGATCCTGTTTCCCCAGGCAAGAGAACACTTGCAGATTCACCTTTTAACACAACCAGATAGCTGCTGGCTGCACCCTGCCTTTCCAGGGGCTGCTGGCTTAGCTTTCTGAGCCAGAAACCCCCCAAACCAAACAGTGTTGTTTCTTCTTTGCAGGGGGGTTCTCGACTCGACCTTTTGTAAGAAGTGTCCAGCGTCAGAGCTTGTCTTCTAAATCGTCTGTCACCAGCCCTCTGGCAGTAAACGAGAACGGTGTCCGGCCGTCTTGGTCTCTGTCTGCAAAGCTGCAGATGCGTTCCAACTCTCCTTCCCGCTTCTCTGGAGATTCCCCTGTCCGCACCTCTGCCTCAACCCTGGAGAAAATTGGGGAGGCAACTGATGACAAGGTGTCCACCTCCTGCTTTGGCAGCTTAAGGAATCTCTCCAGTAGCTACGTGGACCCAAGCGACAGCAGCAGCCGGCGAGAGCATAGGACGCTGGGCAGAGCCCCGCTGGCTGTCATGGAAGGGGTGTTCAGGGAGGAACCGGCCGCAAGGAAATCGAGTTCTGCGTTCGTGGACCCGTATGGGAAAAGCTCGGTGCAAGCGGACAGGAGCCACCTTGCTCTGGACCCGTTTGATAACAACAATCAGATTGCCTTTGTGGATCAGAGTGACTCTGTGGAGAGCTCACCGGTCAAAGAAGTGAAAGCGCCCTCGGGGCCGGGGCCACCCTCGGAGAAGGCAGGTGGCGCCCCCAAGAAGTCTCCCAGTTCCAGAGGCATTTGTGAGCCAGAGAGAAGTCTGAGGAAAGGAAGGACAGTCTTGTCTAGCCAAGAATCCCCACTTGCTCCCCCCTCGCCAGCCTCGGCCCCTCTCAAGACCTCTCAGAAAGTTTCCCGTTCCAGAAGCAAGGCAGATCCTGCCAGGGCCAGTGGGCGACATGCGTCTCCTGCATCCGGCCCGGCTAGAAAGGAGCCTGGCGCCAAGCTCCAGGACGCTGCTCTGTCGTCGGCTCAGCAGAAACACAAGTCGGTTTCTTCCCCATCCTCCGTAGCTGCCAGGAAAACCCCTTCCGGCTCCGGGGCCCGGGGGCCCTCTGCGGGGAAGAGCAGGGCTTGCGAGCGAAGCCTCAGCAGGGAGGGCTCCAAGGTAAGCCTGGGTTCCGATAAGACCAGCCTCACTTCGAGCTCCAGAACTAGCTCCCCTCGCATAAGCCAGCCCAGGAGCGAGAGCAGAGCCCTGGACAGCAAGCACGTGCGCAGCTCTTCCATGGCCAGCCTGAGGTCCCCCAGCATCAGCATGCGCTCAGGCTTGAAGAGGGATAGCAAGTCCGAAGAGAAAGGGCTGTCCTTCTTCAAAGCTGCCCTGAGGCAGAAGGAGAGCCGGCGCTCGGCCGACCTGGGGAAGACCACCATGCTGTCGAAAAAGGCTGCCGGCAGCACCAAGTCAGGCAGTAAAACCGGGGCGGAAGACAAGTCCGAGAAGAGCAGCCTCCCCCCACCTCATGCGAACAGCGCTGCTGCGAAAGAGAAGCTTGCCCTAAAAGACGCCGCGCCCACCAAACACTCTCTGCTCTCCCACCGCAAAACCAAGTCTTCCCATCTAGACCCCGGAGCACAGGCTCCTTCCAGTGACAAGCAGTCTGCTGACAAGTCGCTGAAAACGTTACCTTCCAGCATGCATGTGTCTGCACGGCCTTCTCCAAAACCTCAGTGAGATGCTGCAATCCGGGTGTCCGTCTGTCTTCTGCTGAGAGCTAATTTATTCTGAGTTCTTGTTGTTTCTGTTCACGTGCCTAATGTGTGTTTGAGAAGAACTTAACGCAAACTGGTAAAGCGCCTTTTGATTCTGCCATGAAACCAAATAGCCCCAGCTGGCCAGCAGTGGTACCACGCACACCCAGCTGGAGCCACGCAACATGAACGCAGCTGCCCCATAGCACTTGTACAGAAGCCTCTTTGTAGAAAATGGCAACTTTCTTCAGACCCCGGGCTTGAAACCTGTGACCCTGTTCGACTGTAACTAGTGTGCTCTGTAGAGCTGTGAACCACTGTTCCCTTGGGTTGGTCCAAGCAGGCGCCATCTGTGCTTGCGGATGGGTGTCCTGGGTCTTGCCTGCGGAAGATGTGAAGACCTGTGAAAAGGAGAGGTTGCCGCTTCTTTGTGCTCCCCCCCCCCCCCCATTTTTCCAAGCTTTTTAAAGGGCAATATCTCAACACTAATGTTTTTTCTCAGGTATATACTCAGCCAGTATAGGAGGGTTAGCATTAGTGACTGGACAGATCCAAAAGGTACTCCCGTCTGTGTGTGCGCGCAGAACAGTGGTCGTATTTTCATTCCAAAAGGCTTAATTTTTGTATGAAGTAAACTTGCATTTTGTTGCCATATCTGGAGACTCCACTTTCTTCTCCAGCTCCCTTTGAGGTGTTACACTAATCACAGAGAAAATGACCAGTTGGTCACCGGTCACTAGCAGTGACATTTCCAAGGTGGCGAGGTTACTACAACGCCTGCAAAGATAGCTGGACTTAGCAATGAAGCTGGTAAGACCTCTGTTGTTGAAGCCAGGAGAAGCATTTTCTAATACAAATGCTCAGATGTCTAACTGGGGAGAGAGTAGATTCTGCAGAAGAGGTGAATATGCCAAAATGTATTCGGGTCCCTTCCTGCATTTTCCAAGTGTTTCAATACACTTCTGCATGGCCAGGCCAAAATGCTGTGGGGCCCTAGTTTGACTAACAGTGTAGCCAAACGTTCTCCTGCATTATACATTTCTAATGCTTGCAACAATGTCTTACCAGGACAGTTCTGGTTTCTTATCAGATGAGCGATTGTCAGGGTTAAAACACTACATTGGCAACAGCTTTGCACAGTCTCTCTGAGAGGTGGCTTTTTGTCCCTTGTCCTGTGATACACACATGGCATTATCTGGCTTTCATTCATGGGTTGTTGATGAATTGTGTTCTCATGTTAAGAAAATAAGTGTCCTCCATGTATGGACTCGCTGTGTTGTGATCAGCGGTGTATAATAGCTGAGTTGTACTGTGTGCGTGGAGCATCTCCAGTTTACATTATGTACATTAATTCTTTGCCTGTCACGCAAACACTTCTGGCTCTGTGAGCTTTGTTTGTGGACAGGGCTATTTGTGAACCTTTGCTGCTCAGTATTACAGTAACCCATGACCCTGGAACAAATAGCTATTGCTAAAGACCTGCTTCCGTTTCCCCTCTGAACCTGTGGGGGAAAGCTGCTCCTTGATTACTTACACTTAGTTCTCTGCAGTAAGGGGAGAAATTTGCTTTCAGGGTGGCTTCATCTTCGTAATACCCAAGACTTGCTGATATGGCCTCATGCATAGCACAAAGCTCTGTGCAACCTGCGATAACGAGGCCACGGGCCCAGCCCATCCAGAGCAAGGCTCCTACTGGACAAGCAGCCGTGATTCCCGCAAGCAGTGCCAGTAGCCGGTAACACTTTCCTGTACTCTGCTTGACTTTCCTTGCGGATAGTTTTAAAAACCCGCACATGGCCGTTTCTCCATTCGTTCCTGTTCCGATAGCACGCTCAATGGGGGCAAGAAGCATAGAACATTGATCTTAATTTGTGAAACTGGATTTTGTCTTGCACTCAGCTGAAGAGAGAGGAGTCCTGAACATATTCCTCTTGTCGTAAATGTCTCCTTAACACTCTGATGTGGGTGCATTAGTTCGAGGCTTTCTCATCTTGAGAGCACAAACCGTGTCTCGCTCTTCCGTTGCAACAGCCATTCAAGCAGGAAGACTGCTCTGGTAGCTAGTGCTACCAGGATCTGACGTCTCCCTAGAGACGGCCTAATTTGATGCTTTCTAATGAGATGGCATTATGCAGAGTTACTTATGAGAGAGCTTCTCCCCCTTGTGTGCTCACTCACTGAACAATGCCTGTATTGCATACAGCTGACAGTTTGTTTAGGGTTTCCAAGTGGTAGCTTCAGTTCTTATGTTCACTGCCTTATTGAAGCAACTTTGCAGCCATGTCTTTGCGGTTGGGTTGGCATTGGTCTAATGCACTGTGTGCTGGTACCGTGCGATCAGTTTTAGATCTGGGCTGTGGCACCACAGTGGGAACAATACGTTTATTGTTACCAAATATTCTAACAAATCAAAAACCGACAAACCGCCGTTTGGTGGGTAATTCAGATTTTTCCTGGTATCTGCTGATAACTCCTAGCTCCGAAACACTCCTTCTGCACACAGTTTGGTGTGAGTTGGTACCTGTGCCGTTGAAAATGGGAACAATGATATGCGGGGCCCTTATTTTAGCTAGGGTGGATTGACCAGACCTACTTAGTATCACCCTCTTCCCATGCACTTTCTGGGGATGTGTAAAAGAATCTCAGCTGAAAGCGAGTGATGGGCTGTTCTGGGGCAGACTGTCTGTCCTTCAGATGCAGGCTAGCCGGGGGGTTTGACGAGACGTGCTGAGCCATACAGCAGATTGTCTGTCCGTAGGGCAGTGGATTTCTATTGGTGGTCTCTTTGGTAAAGCACGTAACTTTGTGCAGTGAACAAAATCAGCTGGCCATGCCGCTTGCCAGGACTAGAAGTGGAGATCTGTCTTTGGGCAGATGAAACACTAATGCAAAACTATCTGGAAAGTGTCGTGGTGGTTTGCTGCTTTTCTCGGCATCTGCTGCCCTTGAATTCTGTGGATGTCAAATAGGATACGTGATGCCTGAACTGAGGGTGGCTCCAGAAATAACCACCCTGAATACAAACCTTAGCTAAGCACCTGCTCTGTAAGCCCTCACAGGGTTATTTATGGGGAGTAGATTTTTTTTCTAGAGCCATCTGCATGTTTTGGAGGCTTCCCAGTGTGATGATTTGGGAGGGGACATGTGAATCTCTCTTCCCATCAGTCCTCTTTCTGTCCTGGCTACAATGTGAGAGGAAGGAGAGGCTGTACGCGTGTGGTGGTGTCCAACACAATGTGACCCTAAAGTAAGGGGTCCCCAGAATAGGGTCCCTTTGGCTGTGAGTGGTGCAGGCCTAAAAGCCAGCTGCCCTGGAGCAGTTGTCAGTACCTGGCTTACAGTAACTTGCTTAGCTTTGGAGCCCAGAGTCGCTCACGCCTGATGTGGAGGAGCTGTATCCGGGGGGGATGTTTGTTTGCTGGTGCTGTAGGCTCCATGGCTGCAGTGCTGGGTTAGACAGTCAGCCGTAATCCTGTTCCACTTCATTAGACCGGTGCAGCCGTTGGGCTCCTGTTGAGTTGCCAGCACAGCCCTTAGTGGGGCCGAGTCTGGGCTCCAGCTCGTTTGGCTCACAGGTCCGGTCCTGCAAGGCCAGAGAGCGATAACCTGGAAGAGAAAGCTCCTCAAGTCGGTGTGAGAACCCTTTGAGTAGGGTCTCAATGCCAGCCCTGGCTCTGGCGTCCAGCAGAGCCGCCCAGTCGCTCGAAGGGCTTACTGCGTGGTTATAACCCTCTGTGGGTAGGTCGAGTGTGAAGGAATTCCTCCTTAAACTGTGGAGACTAAAGCGTCTCGGGTGGCTTGCTCCAAATCCCAGAGTCCTGACTTCAGGAGAGCCGAGCCTTCATTCCATAGCTAGATTCAGCTACAGCGCCCGTCCCCCTTCTGGGCAGGGCGTTTGGATAGTGTTTAGTAGTACGTGAACTGTAAGCACATTCTCAATTAAGTGTATTTCTAGGGGCACCTGGTACTTTGTATTACTTGCATTTGAGAGACAAACTGGTGCTTACAATTCTTTGTAAGCGTGATCGGTATCTCACTTCGGATGGCTGTACAACCCTTGAATCCTTTCAAACGTCTGCGATCGGTATGGCTAAGTCAAAACCCACATGCTTTAGATGGAACACTAGCAGCTTAATTACAGGACGCTTAGCCCACTGCAAGTTCCCTAGTCTACGTGCAGAGCTGGCTCCTCACAGCAGAAACTTGAGCATGACCAAACTTTTTTTCTAAGAAATGAAGACAATTTTGCATGGCAATTCTTGCTATAGCCTGACTGCATGCACTTATTAACTATGCAAGCAATTAATCTAAACTCTAGATTGCACTGTCACTATCACAAGCTACTAGGTAAATGCTGGAGCTCTGGTTTTGACTTGGTAGATTTATTTTCCAAAGCGGCTGCATGTCGGCACAGAAAGTATCAAGCGCCAGAGGGGAGCATGTATCTGGTTTCTTGCTTTATTTGCACATCTTCAATTCTCTTTCCTTTGCAGACTTTTGGCTTGCTGACAAGACTGCAGTGTAGAGTAGAAGTCCAAAAGGAATCTGAAGTGTTAAAAGGAGAACAAACTGGCTTTCTGTTGACTTCAACCAGAATAACCTGACTCCTATGTTCTGTATGTAGCCTGCCGCTTTCCCCATGGTTTTAGTGACCTGTTCTGTTCCTGTTGAGACACGGGGGCCCTCTGCAGCAGTGCTGACAGCCTGACTGAGCGGTGGTAGCTTTCCAGGGCTGTCGGAGGAGTGCTTCCCAGCTGGTGATGCGTTGCCTACTGCAGGCTTTGGTGCCTGGGACCCTAGACTCCTCCCTGAATGCTGAGCCTTTGTCCTAGGCCCGACTGTTCCCTGCCTGTCTGCACTCCGTTGTGCATCCCATGCTGTGACCACCAGAGAGCCTGGCTTTCTCCAAATGCAGACTCATTGTGGGCAGTGCGGGCACAGCCCAATGGGAGCAGCACAGAACTGGCCGAGGCCTTAGCTTGGTACAGTTGCTTGTGAAGGTTGAGAACAGCTGGTCGAAGGGAGTGGGCCTCTTCTCAGAGATGGGTCTCCGACCCCTCTTGAGGGAGGGGCCTTTTATTACAGAAAACTGAGGAGCTGCTCTGAAATGTTCATTGCTCTTCTGGAGAACGGAATGTGAGCCCCACAGGAGAGCGTCTCCTACCGAGCATCTTTCCCAGGCCGCAGTCCCGGCTCCCATCTAGGCCACACTTCTCGCCCCATTTCTTTGGGGCATCTGTTCCAGGACCCTCGTTCTCATTTGGGCGGCAGTTAGAAAGCATGTTTGTTTTGAAATGACATTCCAGATCATTTTACTGTAATCCTCTTTATCTTTGCTGTCGTTTGCCTACTAATCCGAAATAATTTGGCAGTGTATCGTGTTCTCTGCGGGGGCAACTGAAATTTAGTTTTAATCTGTGGTGAGATGAAACTGCTACATGGTTTTCTTAATAAAAGCACCACAAAGCATTAGTTACCATTGGAAGCTTTATTTTGCAGGGTAAAGGTAAAATGAAGTTTCTTACAGTATCTTTCAAAGCTTAGCAGGGGTTTTAAAAAGCCAGTAACACCCAGTATATCTGCAAAGTGTTGAAATGGCACAGATTAAAGCTAGGTGCAAACACACGTTCTATTCCACGCTTAAGGCCCTGCAGCACAAATCCTTTCCAAGAAAGCTTGGTAGGATGTAGCACTTGTGCAGTGCAAAATGGAAATGTTTCTAGGTGCTATTCTTCAGCCTTGGGTGGTATTACACGCAAGGGGATACAGGCTACACATGTCTAGAGCACTTACTTGTGGCCTTCAGAGTATACAGGTTTGCTCACCAACTGTGCCTCACCATTGGTTAAAATTGAATTTTAAGTCCTGCTACAAATGCAGTTTCTCTTCTGGTCTCCAAATTTCAGATTTTACACTGGAATATCTGCAGTTCTAAAGCTGCCTGTCATATCACTGTACACTGATACTGGGCAGTGGGGATCACCCCCCTTTGATACTCTTCCGTATTTTAATGTTTCTGAGCTGTACAGTAATCTGGGAAGCCGGCTATTGTTACTTGAGGGTGAACATTGTACCATACAAACTTTTAAATTATTTGAGGACAAGTGCATGAGACTGTGATGCCTTTTATTATTTATTTGTATGTTTTATTATTCGAGGTGTATGCACTTTTAATATGCAGAATTTATATTTTTATGTTAAAAGATCATTTTCTTTCAGAAAGAAGAGTTTTGAATACAAGGAATTGGAATTAAGTGGAAAAAGTGGGAAAATGTAATAAAATACAATAAATTGATTACCATGCATCTTGGTTGCACAAGCTTCCTTCAGGGACTGATACCCAAGGTTCCCTATAAATCTGCCCCTTCATCTCTGCATTACTTTGTTTGCCCTTCCCCATTTCTCTCCACCTCAGCTACAGATGAACCTCTCCTTGGGCCTCATGCTGGGTTGGCTGGCTCCCTCCATGCACCCCCTCTGCTCAGAACCTTTTTCTGAGCCTGGTTTGACGCCAGCGCTCTCCTTCAAGTCTGTTCCAGGGACACACATCAAGATGCCATTGTCCTATTGCGGCCACTCAGCCCCTTGGCTTTGCCTTGCATCCCCTGTCCCTCCCTTGCTCGCGTGCTACTGCCTGGACTCAGGGCCCCTCTCCCTCGCGTACCACAGCAACGCGACATAGAGGTCAGCGTCGCGTGTACGGGTGGTGGAAAAGCCTTCCCAGCCGACAGTTCAGGGACTGTGGGCTTTGTCCCTTATTCCTGAGAGCAAAATGACAGGCTAGCCAGGCCTAAAGGGCACTTCTTACATTTGGATCCTTCTGATGAGATTTTTCCAGCATTCAAAATCAGGTTTCCTGTGTTGCCGTTAAGTAGCTTAGAATCTCCTTCATGGCCACTAGATGGCACCACCATCCTGTATTATCCTGGGGGAGGAGGCGAGTTTCAGAGCCTTCGTCCTGGAGGCGCCTCAGAGGCGTGAAACGCTTGGATGCCGTAGGCTGGGGGGGGGGGGGGGGGGGGGGGGGGGGGGGGGGGGGGTTATGTAACCACTGAGGCAAGAATCTCGTGGAGTTGGTTCTCCAAGGTACAGTCTGACCTAAAGGGAGCAAGTGTCCGTGATGCCAGTGTTTGCTCAAAGCCTTTCATCGGGTGCATGACACATCTTTCTTCGCCCAGCGCCTCTCCCCACGGCCCCTCGGGTCCCTTCCTACAAGGCTCTGAAAATCGTCTGCGACTCAACCAGTGCTTCACGCAGTACCTCCCTGGCGCCTGCCCTGGTACAGCTCCGCTCTGGGGGGCACAGCCCGTGGGTAAGCACTGCTGAGAACTTCAGGCAAGCCAGGCCACTCCTGCCCAAATTGCTGCTTCGTGGGTCCTTCCGCAAAGAGTGCGCATTCCGGGGCATCCGTCTTCAGCGTCCGCTTGCCTTGGAGCCCGGGGGAGACAGGGTCAGCTGCTGCAGAGCACAGTGGTGGTCTGGAACACCCTTTCCCCACGTACGCCCGTCTCCTGACTGACAACGGGGCAGGGGGCACCCAGTAACAGATGTAACGCTCGGCGCCGAGAAGCCGTTCGCTCCATTGCTCTACAGCACCTAGGAGTCCTCCAGGGAAGGCCAGGCCTGGCCCCCCTTGGCCAAGGGTAAGGAGGAGCAGGCCTTTTGCCCCGGCCCACGATTCTTTCAGGCCTTGTCTCCGACACTAGCAACGTGCGATGCTCTGGCGTGTGCGCTGCCGATGTTGCCTGCTGTGTTGACCCAGTTGGCTTGGTGAGTGGTCATTGGGGGAGGGGCTGGTAGTGGGAACCGCTCTTCAGTTCTGCTGTTTCCCCTTCTAGGGCGGGGTCCTCCAGCCCTTCGGCCGTCTCGCCAGGCCAGTGTTGGGGCGGCGCCCGGCTCCCTCGCCTGATGGGAGGGCTTGGGCTTCCGCTTAGCGAGGGCAGTTGGGCCTCGTCAGGCGCTCGCTCCCATTTGCCTTTCGTTTTCGTACTGGTTTGGGCAGAGCTCTCCCCCAGCGCCTGTGCTGCAGCAGTTATTGCAATGCAACATGGAACTGCGCTATTTACATTGGGGTATTCTATTAGCCTTTTTTAATGGCTCCTTATTGAACTGAGGCTTAAATTGTGAAAGACTGATCGTAATCGAACATTTAATTGTGTGCTTGTCTAGCTCTGTCCTAATTAAATATTGTTTTTCATTTGGTAGGTTCTGCGGTGATGGCTTTGCCTCCGTCAGCGATGAGCACACGGGAGCTCTCCTGGAATGTAGATGAGCTGCGGGTGTGTTCTGTGCTGTCGGAACGGGGACGTACGGTCGCTCTCCAGCTCCATTGCGTGGCCTGTTCCAGACTCTGCTGGAGGAGGAGGGATTGAAAAGTCTCCTCAAGTTCTGCGGCTGATGGCAGCTCAGCCAGCTGTTTGCTTGTGGCTAATTCTGATGCCAGTGAACACTCCTGGCTGTGCTCAGGCAAACTGGGAGCTGGTGCCTGTTGCTGCGGGTGAGTCCATACAGCTCCCAAGAGCCGCTAGGGCTGCTGGGACACAGCTGCTTCTCCACCTGGGTGGGTTCCGCAGTTTTGAGCGGGCCGCTGGCCTCAGGCTAGACACTTTCCCCAGAGGTACAAACCTGCTGTTTACTTGGCCACCACCTTCATCGGCCAGCATGGGGGAGGAGACCAAAGCCATAGTCTCTGCTGCCCCTCAGTTGTTTGGGGACAGGACAGACTCTCTTCCAGTGAGTCCTTCCCCTATTGCATGTCATGCTCTCTGGATCAACTCTCCCATTGTCAGTAGAAAGCTAGGGATGGGGGAACCTGGCCCCACCCTCTCCTCGGGGCCTCTTCCCCACGGCGCCTCCCCAGAACCTCCTTCACTGCTGGTCTTCCTCCTGGTACTGTACTTGCACTTGCTTCTCCCCAGGCTTCCGTAGCACCTTCTTATCCCAGCTCCTTGCATGTAGTGAGCTAACAGAAGGGGAGTCGTCTTAACCAGTACTAGCGATTCTTAATTGGCTCCAGGTATCTTGATCAGCCTGTCTTAATTCTTTCTAGAAAGCTCCTGATTGAGTTTAGATGTCTCAATTGGCCTGTTTGCCTTAATTGATTCTGGCAAGTTCTTGACTGTTCTGAATTAGTCTTTTTTTTACCTTAGGGAAATGGACCTATTTAAACAGATGCTAATACACTTGCGCTCTCTAGTGTATAGTGTAGTAGTAGTCGCCTGTAGACCTCTGACCCCTTCACACTGTTTGGACTGAAAGTGACGTGACAATTTGTCACTATGTTCACCTTTTATACAAAATCCATTATAGCTTTGTAGAAAGTATGCCTTGTGAGGTATCGTTCAGAAACTCATATTCTGCTGAACATTATTGTCCTGGCAAAATACATGTGGCACTGTTGTATAGGATTCTACTCTCCAGACTTCTTCTAAGTCTACTTGGAACATGACTTAAACTGCTTCAAACAGGTTCCTAAGAGACAAAAGGGAAGCTAACATCTGAGCCAGGTGTCAACATCAAATGGATAATCATCTGATTAAGTGGCCATTCTTTGGGAGGAAAAAGGTGTGAGGGAGACATTTACATAGACTCATAGACCACTAGAACTGGAAGGGACCTTGAGAGGTCAAGTCCAGTCCCTTGCCCTCATGGCCGGACCAAGCTCCTTCTAGATCATCCCTGATAGGTGTCTATCCAACTTGCTCTTCAATATCTCCAGGGATGGAGATTCCACCACCTCCCCGGGCAATTTATTCCAGTGTTTCACCATCCTGACAGGCAGGAAGTTTTTCCTAATGTCTAACCTCAACCTCCCTTGCTGCAGTTGAAGCCCATTGCTGCTTGTTCTATCCTCAAGTTAAGGAAAACATTTTTTTTCTCCCTCCTCCTTGTGATGCCCTTTTAGATACTTGAAAACAGCGACCGTATCCCGTCTGTCTTCTCTTTTCTAAAGAGGCCCAATGCTTTCAGCCTTCCCTCATAGCTCATGTTCTCTAGACCTTTAATCATCTTTGTTGCTCTTCTCTGGATCTTC
>JANRFK010001605.1:1133756-1146031 GCA_030068395.1 Apalone spinifera | reverse complement strand
GTGTCAGAACTCGGTGAAAACAGGCTCTTAGGGCCCCCTGGCCCTTCGCTGTGGGATTCGTCACTTCCCGCATCCGCCTGTCTGGTGCGTCTGTGCTCAGGCACCAACCGGCAGTTCCACTGTGTCCCCAGAGACAGTCGCTGCAGCCATCGGCACTTGGGGGCAAGGGCAGTGGGGCAAGAGCAGGGGTGGGTGATCTTTTTTGGTGGGGAGCTGCTCCAAAGTTTTGGAAAGGGGTCAAGGGCCGCACTTTCCTGTGGCGAGGATGCAGGGCCTAGGATGGAGGCTGGGTGCAGAAGGGTGCCCAGCGTAAGGGACTGGGGTGCGGAGACGGCGTGAGGCCGGAGAGGGAGGCTGGGTGCAGAAGGGTGCCCGGCGTAAGGGAGTGGGGTGCGGGAGATGGCGTGAGGCCGGAGAGGGAGGCTGGGTGGAGGAGGGGTTGTGACCTGGGTCTGGGGACTGGGGTGCGGGAGAGGATGCTGGCCTGGGGGAGGGTTGGAAGAGGGGTACAGGGTCTGGGAGGGAGTTGACCAGGTGCAGTGGGTTTGGCTGGTGACCTGGGGGAGGGAGGAGCAGGGTGCCTGAGGCAGGCTCTGGCCAGTACCCCCAAGGCAGACCGGGCTCCCTGCCTGCTGCAGCCCCAGATCACTTAGTGTCAGGCTATTCCCCCACATGTGTCTTAGCTCTGGGAGGGGGAGAGGCTTGCGCTTCCCCCACCCCCAGGCCAATCTCTCAGCTCCTATTGGCTGGTTGTTTCTGGCCAATAGGAGCTGGGGGTGGGGAGATCGCATGCAGCCTCCCCCTCCCTCCAGAGCAGAATGCCCTGGGACTGCACTTGAAACCCACGGCGGCTGCGTGCCTGAGGGTCCTGGCAGGGTGCTCAGTGGGCCGGATCCGCCCCAGGCCGTATTTGACCAGGCCTGTGTTAGGTGAGAGCCTCCCTCCTAGCGCTGGGCGCTCTGACTCCAGAAGGGCCGTACAGAGTCCATCTAGCCCACTCCCCTGATGCCAGGTGCTTGCGAGGGAAAGGAAAGAGGGCAGTTGTCCTAGTGATCTGCCCCAAGCAGTGGCTGTCAGAGTTAGGAGCACCCAGAGCATGGACTTGGCAAATAGCTGTTGATGGTCCTGCCCTTCCTGACTTTCTCTCTTTTTCTTAGTCCAACAGTCCTACGTCAGCCCGAGTGACAGCAAATTCCAGAGTCCTGGAGCCCTCCTGGACAATAGCTGGCCAGCCACGCCCTCCCCATCACCGGGCGGGGGTGGGGAGTGCAAAACGGGGGCTGTTCTGTGAGTGTGCCGAGGTGCTGGTCAGACTCTGAAGAGGAACTAAACTAGATTCCCCATCTGCATGTGACGGCCAAGGCGAGGGTGGGAGCTAATACAGCCAAGGTGAGGGTGGGGCCCTGGTGCTGAGTCCATTGGGCGTTCGCTCACGTAATGCTCCGGTCTTTTCAGATCAACTTGGAACTCGAGCAGCGTTTGTCAGTGAGGGCATGCGGTGACTTTCGTTAATTTGCTCAGAGCCAACTGCAGCTCATCAATCAAGTGCAGCCACAACCAAGAGTCTAGGTCAGTACAAGCTTGCAAGCAATTGTCACAACTAGGTTTGAGGCTCTAAGGATCAATGCAAATTGCCAAGATTTCTCATTACATTGACTTATGCTCATCAGTTCTCCAGTACCTACCACACTCATCACCTCTCCGCTGTTTCTCCAAGGAGTAATGAATGACACTTGCTCATTTGAGAGGGCGATCCTGCTGTTTGGGCCAAAAGGGCTAAGTGTTTAAAATATCAAAAACCAATGGTTTAAAATTATGGTTCAAATTTCACTTAATCCAATTTGTTTGCACGTGTAAGGAGGGCACAGATAGGGCATTAGTGAAAATCTGAAGTATACCTACCTGAGATTCACTACAGAGTACAGATTTAGCAAGAAAACCTTTGGTTATTTGTATTTCTCCTTCCTTCCTTTAACATAATCTTTGTGACAAAACTCACCACTTCATGTCCTGTTAGCCCTAGTGTGAGGGCATGACTGGACCGGGCAGCTTTCGCCCTGGGATTTGCAGCTTTTGTGGGATCAGTCAACTCTGGGGTACCATAGGGTGACCTCAGTGTTATATGCTCTGGTTTCAGGGATCACTGGAGTGAGCCACTGGGATGGGGGTGATTAGCCCCTAATGTCCCCTGCTGGAGGCTTGTGGCCCTGCCACACCCCACTCCAGGAAAAGAGCAGTAGAGAAGTCCTGCCAGCTCCTTGGAGGTGCAGTGTGAGGCAGCCAATCAGGGTGCAGCAAGTCAGTATAAAGAAAGCTGCTGGGCCAGGGCCGGGCAGTTCCTCCTTGGAGCTCAAGGAGTGCAGGCTGGGCGACTGGCTGAGAGAACAGCAGGACCATGGACAGCTCACGGGGGAGCACTTAGTGCAGGCGGGACTGAGGCCCAGGGTTTGGCCAGGGGAAGAGCTGCAGGGCCCTGGGTAGGGTGGTGCTGGGACTTTGAGACACAGCCCTGAGGTACGGGCAGGGATGGTGGGGGCATGGGGAAGCAGCCCAGAGTGAGACTAGCACAGAACTTCAGTGAACAGGACACAGCGGACAATTGCTATTTACAGGGTCCCTGGGCTGGGGCTATTTACAGTGGATTCCCGTCAGCACCTGCTAGCTACTGGGGGGAGAAAAGCCGGGTCCCAAGGCACCATGGAAGAGGCATCTCTGGGACACCCGCCCATTCTGGAGCTGGAAGGAGTGGTAAGAAGTGCAGGCTCACCTCCTCGGTCCACAGGGGAGCGCACGAGAAGAGGGTGGACCCGTTACCGCCACCGCGGAGGTGAGCTGGAGCGCACAGAAGCTTATGCCCAAATACCCTAACGAATGTGTTCATCTTCCAAGTGCCACCGACCCCTTGTTTTTGCTGAAACAGACTAACCCGGCTCCCCTCTGAAACCTCTCTGCTTCCTCCTGCCGCTGGCCAGCCACGTGCTCGGCTTTCGGCTCTCCGTTTCTCCGCTGCTGCCCTCCGTGTCCAGCAGATGCCGTTGGTGGGTAACAACCGTCTTCCATCTTTTCTTCTTGGTGGCTCGCTGCGTTTGAGTCACTCCAAAGGTTGCCCGTCAGCGTTGGCCCATGGCACTGCCTGGAATTCCCCTCGTGTCGAGCCATTTCTGTGAATGATTCTGTGATGCCCTGGCTAGGTGGCTGTCTTTCCGCCTTCCTTTTCATGCTACACTCAGTGCAACAATCAGTTAGCAAGGAAACAAGCAAAATCCACCATAGCCCTTTTACCACTGGTAGATGAACCCCATCCGTTCCTTGAGTGCCCACGAGTGTTTCACGTTATGTAGGGATTACAGCCGCACAAGAGACAAACACGTATCCAGAGAGTTCATCTGATTCACTGGACAGATAAACATGCAGCGTCTACTTCAGGGTGAAAGACTTGAAGGGACAAAACAGATTATCCACGGTATAGTTGATTTCTAATGCAAACAAATGTATGGTTTATCATTTGGATGAGCATGTGGCTTGGATTTCCTGCAGTAATACAGGCTCTTGGCCTTATTTGACCTTCAGTCTTAAGCAAGTTGTTTCTAGTTTGGCTAAGTAACAGCTTCCTCGCCCCTCTCCTGTTCCACTCCCACAGCGCAAAGTCCATTTTGCATAAGACGCCCCGTGTGACCCTGCATTGGTGCCTTTGCTGAGCTCTTTCTAGCGAGGCTGGGAGAGGGGAGAGATTCTATCCATGTGCAGCGTACAAGGGCGTCTTCTCTGGGTGATTCACAGAGATGCTGGATGTCCACTTGTCCTGGAAAGACGCAGACGTTGAGTGTGAGGGGCAGACGGGTTAGTCTGTAACTTTAAAAAGTGAGTAGTCCTGTGGCACCTTAGGGGCTAACCTGGATGTGGGTGGGTAGGTGGGTGTATAATACAGCATCATGAGCCAACTGTAATGTTTCCTGTAACAGCTCAGCAGCCACCTGGGTGTGTACAGGTAGCAGAGGGGTGGGGCTGAGAACAAGTGACAGGCCAACCCCTTTGGAAGCATCTTTCAAACCCCTTTGCTGCTGCACAGAGCTGCCCCTCCTCCCCCCTGCAGGCCACTTGGGTCTTTGCTCTGACCCTGCTGACAGTGTCAAAATGCCTCTGCCCATGCGCCCAGACCTGGAGTCAGACAGTTGCTGTGACCCCACCCCCAAGGGGGGCATCTGGTAATTGCCCGGATAGCAAATGGTGGGAGAATGATTCTTTACTCACTAACTGAAGGCAAGTCCCAGTCCTCGCCCAGCTGGGAGCTGTGAATGCTAATTACTTGGAAACTAGCCCCCTGTGACGGTGCATTGGGGTTTTCTCGTCTCCTGCACCCCCGTAATGGCATGGACAGACTCCACCAGCCAGTAGAATAGAGGGAGTTTATTACTTCTCCAGGATACAGCACAGCACAGATGCAATCCAATTACAGGGCCAGGCCCAGGATGCCTCAGCCCCCCTTGAGATGGGGGGGGGGGGACTGGCCCCTCAAATCCCAGCCCCTGGCTCCGCTGCTTCCTCTATGATCCCAGCCAGAAACTAACTCACTTCCAGCCCTGCCCCCAGCCAGGGCGGCATTCCCCCTTCCTTTGTGTCTCTCCCTGGGGGGTAGCTGGTCAGACAGGTTTGGGGGTCGTTTGCATACTGACTCAGCAGCTGTCTTGCTGGGCCGCGCTGCAGACAGCAGCCAGTGGAGTCACTCACAGCCCAAGCCTAGCAACCAGCCAGGTACCCCCACTACATCACACCCTCCCCCCCAGATATTTAAATGAGGACTAATGTACTTGCTGTTGGCTGCTGGAGCGATTGGTCAAGGCCCCGCGGGGTCTCCTCTCACAGCTGTTCCGTCCCGTGGAACGCGAGGAAACCTGGTGTCGAACCTCACGGCGTGAATCTCTTAATAAGCACATGGCGTCTGAATGGCTCCACGCAGCCCCCGCCCAGCCGTGAGGGATTGATCCCCCCTGCGGGCAGTGAGTATTCCATCAGCCCCGCGACACACACAGCTGTCAGCCCCCCCGACACCCCTCGCCCCGCCTGCCAGCGCAAACCGAGGTGCTGCTGCTTGGAACGCAGGCAGCTCAGCACGTTTTAATGGGCCGTGCTGCTCGGGCTTCTAGAATATGTCTAACAGTCGCTATTTACCCTGCACGCTCCCAGGCGGCCCGGGCCGGGGGAGGGGCTTTGAATTTCCTCCCCCCTCTACATCAGCAGCCAGAGAGGAGTCGAGGTGCTGGGCCGCGGGAACCTGTTCCTAACGTGGGGAGCTCTGCTCTCCATCTGCACTGGCCCTTTCTCTGATCCCCGTCCACCGCGGGCTGGCCTCTGGAAAGGCCATGGACCCTGGCTCCCCCCTGCTTCCCACAGCTCTGGGACGTCCAGGCGCTCGGACGGGCCGCGGTCTCCCTTGGCATGACGCAGCAGCCTGGGTGCTGCCGGTTTTCGCGCTTCTCACGGGCATCCTAGTGCTTCCTGCCCCCGCCCCAGTGTCCGGGCCTCTCGGTCACCCCCCGCGCTGGTTCCTCCCCCCGCCCCGGTGTCCGGGCCTCTCGGTCGCCCCCCGCGCTGGTTCCTCCCCCTCTGCAGAGGGTGGGACAGCAGGCGCAGGCACTCGGCCGTGGCAGCTTGTGCTGCTCTCCGGGGGCTGTCGAGAGAGATTCCTGCCTGTGGGTGTTAAACCAGGCCGCGCTGCACCCTGTGGGCCCTCGTGGTGGCTCCCCCCCAGCTCTTCCACCCTGGGCTTTGGTGCCCTTCTCGCTGCCTCTGGCTCCAACCAGCCTGAGCTCTCAGGGGCCGGGCCTGGCTCTGATCTCGCTGCACCCAGCTCCATGGGCCCATCCCCGCAGCAGGAGCAAGGGGAGCCCTTGGGAGGCTGTGTCCCAGGGCTCAGCTCCCGCTAGCATGGAGGGGGGCTGGGGCCTGTGGGGCAGGCGATCGGCGGCGCAGCCTTAGCCAGGAGCTTCCCTGCCCAGCCTGCGTGGCAGCCCAAGGCTGGCGACGCGGTGGGAGCAGAGTGCATGGTGCTCCGTGGGAGGAGGGGAACTGAGGCAGCCGGAGGCAGCTCCCCGCAGGGGGCAGGATGCCGCTGAGCCCCCTGGACTGGATAAAGGAGAGGCCCCGTGCAGCCGGTGGGAAGCTATTTGGGGGGTCTCTGACGGACACGTCACACCAAGCTGGGTTTCTATGGAGCCGGGTGTTTCCTCCTTCACCATGCCAGCGTCTTTGGGAAACCCAGCCTCCCTCGCCCGCATGGTGCTGGCGCTGCCGCCCCCGGCCTGACACCGTTTCCATCCGTCCAGGGTCACCGTGCGGTTCACCCCGCTGTGCTCCAGCACCCCGCTTCCCCGCTGCTGGGCTGGAGCAGGCTGCTGGACGATTCTGCCTCCCAGCTGGGCACCAGCCCCTCCATGCCAAGAGCCGCCAGGCCTTTGCTGGGTGCCCAATGGGGATGGGAACAGGCTGTGAGTGCACCGGCCAAGGGAGACGCCACCCCGGCACGTGGGTTGGACGTCCCAGCCAGCAGGAGCTGGATTCCTTTGCCCGCCTGCTGGGAGCACCGGGATTCGCTGTGTGGTTCGCTCAGCAAACCTCTGTGGCCCCCTCGCTCGTCTCCTTTCACATCCTGCTCTCGCGGCCCTTCCTCCCCCGTGGCCGCTCCCCGGCTGTGACGGCGCGTTGGGGTTTTCCCGTCTCCTGCACCCCCGTAATGACACGGACAGACTCCACCAGCCAGTAGAATAGAGGGAGTTTATTGCTTCTCCAGGATGCAGCACAGCACAGATGCAATCTGATTACAGGAACTGGGGCTAGGAGGCCTCAGCCCCCCTTGAGATGGGGGAGGGGGGAACTGGGCCCTTAAATCCCAGCCCCTTGCTCGGCTGCTTCCTCCATGATGCCAGACAGAAACTAAACTCTCTTCCAGCCCTGCCCCCCAGCAAGGGGCAGCCTCCACCTTCCTTTGTTTCTCTCCCTGGGGGGTAGCTGGTCGGACAGGTTGAGAGACCCTTGCCTAGTGACTCATCCCCTGTCCTGCTGGGCCGTGCCGCAGACAGCAGCCAGGGGAGGCCACTCACAACCAGCCAGGTACCCTCACTATGTCACACCGGCGTTCGCTAATAAATCGTGGAACCGCTGACGCGGGAAACAGGTGCCGTAAAGCGCTTCCTGCGCCATGTGCTGAGGCCAGGGTGTGCCAGCTTCCTGGCCTGGGTGGGTCTCGGCTGCACAGCTGGGTTGCAGCAGGTGGAGTGCTGGGGAGCTGCCGTGGAGTTAACCCTGGACATTCTGCCTGTCTCACCGCTGTTCACATGGCCCTGGGCTTCCTGCGAGCGTTTAAAACCAGAGATAACCATCCCTTTTCCTTCCCAGCCTGCCGAGGCTAACGGTACCCTTGTCTGCCTTGCAAGGCTGGATTCAGGAGGGGACGGGGCACCTGAGACCAGGGACTGGTCTGACTCTGGACGTATGACTCACGGGGGACGATAGTTGGGGGAGGGCACGTTGGCCTGCCCGAGCCTGGGTCCGACTGGCAAGTGACGCGGTTCAGCCATGAGCTGGTTAGTAACCGATGTGTCAGCCAACGAGCAGCAGAGGAAAGTCTGTCACCTCGACCCACTCCTCCCTCTGCTTCGCCGCCCTCGCCATGCGCAGATCCCCAGGCGACCCGCCCAAGGAGCGAGTGAGACGCGGGCCCGGGCCGGCGATTTCTCTTGGTCAAAGGGAATCTCAGCCAAGGCTGCAGCCGTGACGTGTCATTCCCACTGCGACCAAGGCCGGGGACACGCCTCTTGCCACGGGACCCGTCTCGTGGTGCGGACAAGGGCAGGCGTGGCCATTCCAGCCATGTGCCCCGTACTGGGGTGTGACTCGGGGCTGTAGTGTGACATGGCAGCCTCACGGACACCTGGCAAGGAAGGTCTCTGCCCGAATCTTGGGGGCAGCCCCCTTAGCCCATCACGTGCCCCTGATCTTGCTGTGGTCACCGCTGCTTTGCGGTCCGAGTTGCTCCCCTCGGACTCTTAGTGGCTGCTTGAACGGGAGACCCGTTTCGGGCCCGATGGGCCGGCCCGTAGCTCCTCCAGGCCTGGGACGTGACACAGCTCCTGCTAAGGCTGCCTGGAGAGCTGACGGACGAGCCCAGGCCTGTATCTCCAGCTGACCGGGCCCCGTTTTCCGACAGAACAGGCAACACTGACTCCAGGTCTGCTCGTGTTCCAGGGAGAAGCCTGGCTCCTGCGGCACAGGTGACACCCCGGCTGATCTCTTGACACCCTTTGGCTGCAGCAGCTCATGCGACTGACCCTTTCCCACACACAGGAGACCGGCGCCACCAGGGACCCGCACGCAGTACTTGAACAGGCAGGAGAGTCCGGCCCATTAGGGAAATTCCAGGTTGCTGCACCTACCCCCTTGTCCGCTTGGTGGCAGATCCTGGACCAGGCTCAGTGGGCAAGGTAGAGAGTAGCAGCCTAGAGGTGCTGCCGTCATGCACCAGCTTGGTCTGCCTTCCTCCCCAGGCCAGCCCTGTGGGGCAGCAAAGCAGGCAATGACTTGTAGGGAGAAGTACCCAGCTGGCGGGTGGTTTACCGCAGGAGATGCATCTGGCATGTCTGATGGCCTGGATGCAGCCCAGAATCATGTTTGCTTTTGTTGTGACCTGTTGCAAAAAAAGCAACCCTGGGTCTGGGCTGCATGAACAGGAGTGTGGTGAGCAAGGCACGAGGAGTCGTTCTTCCGCTCTGCTGTGTGCTGATCAGACCTCAGCTGCAGTACTGGGTCCGGTTCTGGGCACCGCACTTCAGGAAAGAATTGGAGACGGTCCAGAGAAGAGCAACAGAAAGGTCTAGAGAACATGAGCTAGGAAGTAGCAGAAGGATAGCCGTGTTAGTCTGAATCTGCATATTATACCTGCCGCTGGAAATTTCCACTCCATGCATCTGACGAAGTGGGTCGTTGCCCACGAAAGCTTATGCTCCTACACTTCGGTTAGTCTAGAAGGTGCCACAGGACTCCTCGCCGCATGCGCTGTGAAGGAAGACTGAAAGAACTGGGCTCCTTTAGTTTGGAAAGGAGAAGACCCAGAGGGGACATGAGAGTGATTTTCAGGTATCTAAAAGGGTGTCACAAGGAGGAGGGAGAAAACTTGTTCTCCTTGATGCTGCCAGGAGAAGAAGCAAGGGGCTTAAACTGCAGCAAGGGAGGTTTAGGTTGGACATTAGGAAAAAGTTCCTAACTGTCAGGGGGTTAAACACTGGAATAAATTGCCCAGGGGGGTTGTGGAATCCCCATCCCTGGAGATATGTAAGAGCAGGTTGGACAGACACCTGGCAGGGATGGGCTAGATGGTGCTTGGTCCGGCTGTGAGGGCAGGGGGCTGGACTCGATGACCCCGTGAGGTCCCTTCCAGCTCTACTGGTGTCTGACTCTAATGGATCACTCACATACCTGGGTGTCCAGCGGTTCTCGGCTGCATCCAGACCCAGCGAGAGAGCAACCGCATCCCAATTCCAACCGAGGGGGTTATTTCAAGCATGGCAGTTGCACACTCCAGCTGGAGCTCTGTGTGTCGCCTGCAGTCGCCGGGCACGCAGGGACTCGCTTATTCCGTCCACTGACCTGGCCAACACACTACCAGCCCCGGGTCCTCCCGCGGGCGACTGGCAAGTCTGAGGTGCAGAACACCGGAGACCCCTGGGCGTTTGGCTCAAAATGCAGCAGAGTTCCCAGCCTGGCCAGCTGTCTGGGCCCGTCTTACGCTCACATGCTCCTGTGTCCCCACACCCCTCCCTGCCCCTGCCCGTTGCAGAGACGGCTCTGCTCCAACACTACTGAACTTTTGCTTCAACGAAACCCTTCCCCTCTTCGCCAAGAGCCGGTTTGCCTGGGCGAGGGCACCTGTGCCTGGCTGCTTGAGGCATCTGTTCCCCCCAGGCGTTGACAGTTGGGTCCAGCACGGCTTCTCCTGCACGGCTCGGGGCACACGCCCCACCTGGAGATGCTTGTCTGGGGGGCCAGGGCTGAGAAAGCAGAGTAGCACCAACGTGTGGCTCTGCGCGGGCCCCGACTCCCAGGGGCACCCTCGCTGCATGTGCTCCCATGGGCCTGTGCCCTAGTCGGCAGGCCAGCGAGCGGTGCGAACCCTGAACCCCGGCAGAGAACGTTTGCCGGAGTCGTTCGTATGAGGAGGCGGCGGCAGGTTCCCCCCAGCTGGGCAGAAGCTGTTGACCTCTCCTGTTAAACAAAAGCTGAGTTGTACTTCACTTTCCATTTCCCGTCAGCAATATGTCATCTGCAGCTGCCTTCTGTGGTGCCAGCGCTACTGAAGAGCCAGGCCCTAGAAGGGGAGTAGATCATCTGCTCGTTACCCGCCATAAATCATTTGCAAAATATTAAAATGCTTAAAGACTGTCATCTGGGCTTCACGAATTGCTTTGCAATCCATACGCTTCTGCCTGCTAGCGGAGGGAATGTATTCATCACCGAGCCAGGCAGCCCTATCAAATTCTGCTTTATTTACAGGCTGGCGTACAAAGCTATCAGAGGCTCACAGCAGTGGTAAAAGAACCACCTCTGTGCCCTGCCATTACCAGCCTTCCTCGATAAATCTGACCTCAGCTATGGAAACTCATTAAGGTCATTAGGAAACGTGCCAATTCTCCAGGGAGCTGGCTTCTCTTAGATTAAAAAAGCAAGCGAGAGGGGGAGAGCTGCTAACCGTGTAGTTTATTCCCATCTACACAAGTGCACAACCTCGGGGAGAGAGTAATTCAATATATTCTCTGTCAATTTCACTCATTTCAATACAAAAAGCCCTAGATGGCAGCACATGCAGCCCCAGCAGATGTGACCGTGTTTGTGACAGCCGAAGAGCAAGCCGAGAAACGTGCCGCTCAGGGAGCGGCCTGGTGGCCTTAGAACCGGGGCTGGGAGAGGCGAGGGCGAGGCAGGAAGAAATCACTCGGATCAGAGCGACAAGCGAAGCGGGAGGTGGGGGGCAGCGAGGCGCAGGCCAGGATCCAGCTGCGAGTCCTGGAGTAGGCGGCAGCAGCAGGAGTGAATCCAATCCCTTCCCCTCCTGCCCTCTAACTGCTCTGCCTGCCTGCTGCCGCCGTCCTGCACAGCTGAACCGGCTGGGACCGAGCGGAGGCCCAGAGACATTTAATTGCATTCTTGTGGTGCGAGCCAGCGTGCTAGGTGCTGCACAAATAGCATGAGCAATGGCTCCTGCTCCAGGGGACTTACAGGCCTTCAGTGGTTCTCCACCTGCAGCCTGATCAGCACAGAGCTGCAACCCAGGGGACACCCTCAGGTGATGAAGGGACTTGCCCGAGGTCATCCCACAGGTCAGTGGCAGAGTTGGGAAAAGACACCCCAGACCTCCCAGTTACCAGTTCAGTGCAACAGGTGATGGAAAGTGTCAGATCCAAGAGGCACCAGTCCAGGGAATCCGTTTTTGTACGAACAACTCCCCCTCCCCCCAGTCATCATCTTAGCAGGAGCTGAATCTCTGCATGGAGCCCCCGGTATGAACACAGACCCTAGGGCCCAAGCATGAACGGTCCCTGACACAAGACTCCAGCTGAGGCCTAATCAGCGCAGAGCAGAGCGGAAGAATGACTCCTCGTGTCTTGCTCACAACACTCCTGTTCATGCAGCCCAGAATCAGGTTTGCTTGTTTTTGCCTCAGCGTCACACTGCTGACTCCTATTTAGCTTGTGATCCACTCTGACCCCTAGATCCCTCTCTGCAGTATCCTTCCTAGACAGTCGCTTCCTATTCTGTGTGTGTGAGACTGATTGTGCCTTCTTAAGTGGAGCACTTTGCATTTGTCCTTATTAAACTTCATCCTGTTTACCTGAGACCATTTCTCCAGTTTGTCCAGATCATTTTGAATTCTGACCCCGTCCTCCAGAGCAGTCGCAACCCCTCCCAGCTTGGGATCATCTGCAAACTTAACAATCATACTCTCTGTGCCGATATCTAAATCATTGATGAAGATATTGAAAAGAGCTGGTCCCAAAACAGACCCCTGCGGAACCCCACTTGTTATGCCTTTCCAGCATGACTGAACTGTTAATAACTACTCTGAGAACGGTTCTCCAGCTAGTTATGCACCCACCTTATAGTAGCCCCATCTAGGTTGTATTTCCCATGTTTGTTGATAAGAAGGTCATGTGAGACCATATCAAACGCCTTATTAAAGTCTAGGTATCCCACATCCACCGCTTCTCCCTTATCCACAAGACTCGTTA
>JANRFK010001605.1:1008056-1020263 GCA_030068395.1 Apalone spinifera | reverse complement strand
CCTCTGTTCTACTGGCTGGTGGAGTCTGTCCGTGCTATTACGGGGGTGCAGGAGGCGGGGGACCCTGACGCGCTGTCACAGATGTCGATTGTGAAGTCATGTCAAGTGTGTCCGGTATTTTTGTTGAAACCATCTGGCAGCCCCAGCCAGGTCTGCAGCCACTGGTCAGCGTGGGCCCCACGTCCCCGCGAGCGGCCGTCCCGGGGGGCCCGTGCAGATGCCGGAGGAGACGTGAGCAGGCGTGCAGTAGTGCGGGGAGCCAGTCTGCATTTCACACAGCAGAGGCTCAGGCTTTAGCGCTGGGGCTCCCCGGCGAAGTCCACGCTGCCGCTCCTGGCTGCCACGCGGGAACCGCAGGAGTCCTGGGGCCCCAAGCAGTGGCACTTTCTCCTCTGCCGTTGGGTGGGCAAGCCATGCCGGGCCTGGCCATGCTTGGGCGGGTCCTTTCGGAGGTGCAAGAGGCTGTGCCGTGCGGCCTTCGCTCCCAAGGCGGAAGGCAATGGTCTTGCCTCCCATCCGCACCAGCCGGCTCCACAGCTTCTTCTCAAGGTCCCGCTCCCAGGCCAGCTTCTCTGCCAGTCACGCACCGAGCCCCAGCCGTCAGACCGGGCCTGGCGGGGGCCTCCTGGGCCAATGATTTCTCAGCATCCACTGCCGGCTCCCCTGGCCCCTTGATCATTTGCCTCAGTGCCTCTGCAGCCTCTTCCTCCTCCAGGCCTGGGCTTGGCTCACAGCCTCGTGTCTCCTCCCTCCTGCCTCTTTCCTAGGAGGCGTGCATTGGCAACGTCCCTCTCCTGGCCTGCGAATCTGGCCTGGGCTCCTCCCAGCCACGCTCTGGCTGCCACAACAGGCACCTGTCTCCCTCTCGCCTCTGTGCCGCTGCGGCGCAAGCCCGGGCCTGCTGGGTCTGGGCGCTTACGGTTCCTTTCCGCAGCAGACTCTTTAACTTGACGATTCCAACACCAAGGCTCCTTCTTCTCCTCTCCTGCGCTGGTCCCAGCACTGGGCTTGCCGGATGGTTTCAACAGAAATCCCGGACACGCTTGACATGCCATCCCAGTCGACATCGCATCTGAGTTAGAAAACACCCAACATTTCTATTCTCTCAGTGTGTTTCCCACACAGAAAGCTCCAATACTGGACTGTCCAGTTCAGAGCCGGGCACCTGACACCCTGGTGGCCCACGCTGACCAGTGGCTGCAGACACGGGGCCCTGAGCTTGCAGAAGCGGCTGAAGGACAAGAGGTAAGATCTCTTCTCCACCGCTGTCTCTGCCGTGCTGCCCTGGGACCAGCCTTCCCGGCTTTGTCCGGCGGAAAGGCCTCTTAGCTGGGCTTGGGGCTGGTCCTCAGGCAGCTCACCCAGCATGGAGCCCCCTGCCCCCCATGCCTGGGCCCTTTTGGGATGGGACGGCTACTTGGTGAGGTGCTGGCGACGGTCTCTGCTGAGCGTCTGTGGTGTCGAGCAGCGAGGGGCTCCTCCGCGCTCGTGCACGGGTGGAAAGGGGAGGGGTGTGAGGGCCACGTGTGCCTCCCAGGAGGCTGGGCCTGTCCCGTGGCTTGGGGAAGACCCTTGCGGCTCCGGTGGCAGGCGGCCCATCCATGCTGGGGGTCAAATGCCGGCAAGACGTTGGACACAGATTCGGCTTTTAGCTCGTGGGCGAGAAGCGGGAACATGCTGGCATTTACCGTGGGGAAGAGCGATTGGGCCCCACGTGTTAATTCACGTCATTTGCCACGGGCAGGACACGCAGGCCAGGCAGGGGGCTCTCTCGCGCCCGGCCCAGCGTGGGGGGCATTGTGAGTGTGCGTGTGCGTGCGCGCGTGCGTGTGTGCACGTGCGTGTGCGTGTGTGCGTGCGTGTGCGAGCGTGCGTTCGAGGCGGGAGCGCTGTAATCGGAGGAGCCGCAGCGTGCGGCGCAGCAGGGCCTGCAGAGGGCCCCCCGGCGCTGCTGGACTCTTTGTAATTCTCCTGGATGCGACGGCTTTTCAATAATTCTGTGTGATCAGCTCGGCTCTGAAGGTTCCTGTCCACAAACAGGAGTGGAGCCGGCTCATCAGGCCTGCGTGGCCCCGTCCTTATTCCCTGGGCAAAGGTCGCTGCTAAAACGTGAGCCCGTCAGGAGCTGGCTGGCACCACTGAGTGTGTGTTTTCCCGCACGGCCAGTAATCCCGATCTCAGGAGAGGGGAGCAGGGCAGCTGGCATGCGTTCGTCTGCTGGGGCCAAATTCTGCGCCCCAGCTCTGTCCTCACGCAGGCAAACTGCTCACTGAAGACAGCGGATCCTGGCTCGTCTCGCTGTCGTCACTGCTCTGTGGGCTCAGCACGCGGCTGTCCGGGCCTAGAAATGCAGCCAGTCCTGCTCCGGAGAGCTGCCGGCCCCCGGGAGAGGAGCTGGTCCGTGGGGTGAGTCCCTTGGCAGGGCTCATGAGCCGTGAGCCGAGCTGGTCCCTTGGCTCTTCCGCTGAAAAGGGGTTTGTGGTTTTGGTCTCGTCAAAAATATTATTCTTGCAAAAATAAATTGGTTTCCAGAATGCGCAGGTGAGCGTGGCGGGAACGCTAACGCTTCTGATTTCGGACAGCCCGGGGGGCGGGGTTTGAGGGTCACCTGACATTTTCCAGGGGCGGGGGGGTGCTCACTGCCTGACCTGCACCATTGTGAATTCAGGCTCAGGGCCATGGGGGCGGGAGCCGACGTGCCTCATGCAGGGCAGCATGGACCATGCCCCGGATGGGCGGGATGGGGAGACGAAGGGCCCAAGAAGCTGCGTGGTGGGTGGAGCCAAGGGCCAGAGCCAGGCGTTCCTGTCCCGTGCGTGCAACACGGTGCGGGGCACTCGGTCTGCCATCCCCCCACCTTTCCGCCTCGGCGACGGCCCACGCGGCCGACAGAACATCCCTGGGAGGGCGGCAGCCCGTGGGAATTCTCCCGTTTTACGGCGGCGGGTTCCAGAGTGGCGGGGGTAGGAAGCGTGACTGTAGGCAGCCTATGTCGCGTGGGAGCAAGAGGCGGAAACAGCACGTCTGTCCCACGAAGCGGTGGAAGGAACCGCCTCGCGCCCCGCACGTGGGCCCACGAGCCAGTCAACGGGCAAATCCCCAGCCACCTGAGGATTTTGAATGAGTTTGCCAAACTCCTTTGCGGGGGCTATTTCCAGTCTTGTTCCTTGTCTTCTCTCTGTGCCTCTTGCTCTCCTGCTGCTGCCCCTCCGGGCGCCCCACACAGCTCTCTGAGGCCTGGCCTGCACTAGGCGTTTAGATGGCACTAGGTCGATTTCGAAACGATGCAGCCACGCTAGCAAGCCTGGCGGTGGAAGCGGATGGTGGGCACTCCCGACTTCACGCTATCCCAGCCTTGCACGCTCCAGTTCACGGTCGTGCAGACGCAGCCCACAGGTCCCTGCTCCGACTGCTCGGGCCATAACTTGCGCCTCTCCTGCTCTCCCAGCGAGCAGAAAAAGCCCCGGGAAAATGTGGGTTTCATTTCCCGGGTGGCCAGTGCTGTGGGCACAGCTCAGAGCGAGCAGCGCTGGGCATGTGGCCACGACCTCGACCAGACAGGCCCAAGTCCGTTGACTTTAGACTGCCTAGATCCCCGGCTCCGGGCCCACAAGGTGCAGGTGGCTCCCTGCACCCATATCAGCCGTGCAAAGCAAGCGGCAGAGCAGCAGCGCCCATCAAGGCCTGGGTGCCACCGCGTCCTGGTCCGAGACTTTATGCGCTGGCCTGGGCCTCTGCTCGGGGCGACTCACATGGCCTTTTCCCAGGCAGCCCTTTGCCAGGGAGAAGGTGCTACGGGTGCCACCTGCGTGCAGCGAACGCCCGGGTGGGCCAGCAGTAGCTTCCCCCTGCACGTGGGAACAGACCCTCCCTGGGGCATCGCCAGCAGCCGGAGCAGAACGATTCACCAGAGAGCGCAGCTCAGGCCGAGCGACGAGATTTCCCAGGGTCTGCGCAGGCCGTTCACAAACGGGAAGAGAGAAGAGTCGACAGATCCGCTCCGCCCTGCGGATCCTGCACCTACGTTAGTCTTTGCCCACCCAAAAGCACAGCCCTGCCTGCAAGGGAGGGAGCTCGGGCAATCTCCCCCTTGCGGAGGTGCTGCGAGGGTGGCAGGCTGCAGCAAGTGGGAGTCCCCTCGGCGAGGGCACTCAAAGGCTGGGAAAACACACCTGCTTGGGTGACTGTTTCAAAGCTGCTCATCCTTAAATCGACAATGGGCTGGAGATAAACAAACCGAACCAAAGCCCCTTCCAGCTTTGCAAATGAAAGATGCTGCTTCCTGATCACTAAGATCCTTCGCAAATTGACTTCTAAAAATAAGACACTTAATTAAACGCGTCTGTTCTTCTGATGCTACTCACAAGAGTTAAGTCCGGGAATGATAAAGGGACACTTTGTGATAATGTATTCGGGGAGACTTATCTTCCTCATAAAGGAATTCTGAAAGAACCAAGAATGTAATTGCATTATATTTATGTCAATTCTCTTCTTTAACTCAGCTGCAAATGAAGTATTCGGTATTGAACTGCAACCCATTTTAATTTACAAACCCGGCTCTGCTTTCCTCAGTAGTATTGCAACTAATGAAAAATGACTCAAAGGAACAGATTTTTCCATATGAATGCTCAGATAGACCCCAAACAGGCAGGCGCGATGAATGAAGCAGTGGCTCAGGCATTTTCTAGGCTAAGAAAAGAGACCTAATTTTAGCTTGTTTTGAAACTTACCGAGAAGTGCGGCTGCAGTGGGCTGGCTCTCACTGCTCACTTCCTGCATCCCCCTTCCTGCAGGGTTCTCCTTTCAGCCCTGCTGGGCATGTGGCTGCCCTGACAGGTTGTGCGGTGGCTGGAGGCCGCCAGCGGAGGGCAGGGAAAGAGCCCGATGTCAGCCTTGTGCCCTTACACTAGTGCCTCCCTGGTGTCAGCCTTGTGCCCTTACACTAGTGCCTCCCTGGTGTCAGCCTTGTGCCCTTGCACTAGTGCCTCCCTGGTGTCAACCTTGCCCTTGCACTAGTGCCTCCCTAGTGTCAGCCTTGTGCCCTTGCACTAGGGCTTCCCTGGTGTCAGCCTTGTGCCCTTACACTACTGCTTCCCTTGTGTCAACCTTGTGCTCTTGCACTAGTGCCTCCCTGGTGTCAGCCTTGTGCGCTTGCACTAGTAGTGGCTCCTCTTCCTTCCTCGCACAACACTGTCGTGAAACCTCCCTAGCACACATTCCCCCACTCCTGCCCCAGCACAAGGTGGCTCCTGCCAACGTGGATGGCCCGGCACACCTGGGATGTAGGCTGAGCGGCTGCAGGAGCAGGGTGGCAGGAGGCCCCCCCGGAGCAGCTGGGAGCCGGAGTGGAAGGAAGGGAGGGTCCCGTGCGGGCTGCCCTGGGCGCGGTGACCTGCTCGGGGCTAGGAGAAGCAGTGATGCACAGAGGCGGTATGAGCCCGCCGTCTCAGAGCTGTGACGCCCGCGGCCGGCCGCTCTCGGAGCCACGCCCAGCCATTGCTGGCGGAGAGCAGCCGCTGCCCCGAACGCCACTTGGGACAGCAGCCCGCCAGGGTCCCGGCCTGCATCTCCCTGGCTCAGACGGGCGCTCTAGTGACCGCGCCGAGGGCCGGGCTAGCCTCTGGCAGCGAGCGGCCTGCTCCAAAGCCAGCCCCTCCCGTGGCCGGGCTAACGTGGCAGAGCTTCTGCCTCAGCCCCGCAGGGCTGTCAGGAAAAGCCAGGCCGTGCCCAGGGCCCAGCCAGGCGCCGTGCCGAAGCTGGGCGCTAATCCACCTTGATGTTCCCAGCCCCAGAGGCACCCGCGTCTCGCCAGCCCCGGCCATTTATTATCGTTTATTTACAGGAGGCAGATTGTCTTTTGACCTTTCTATCCCTGCTGGAGCAGCTCTGGAGCGGCTGTTCTAATAGCTTGCAGCACGCCGGAGGAATGCAAACGGCGCTGGCTGGCTGGCTGGAGGGAGGGATGGAAATGGGCCCCCGGGGGCGTGAAACACGCTGCTCTCTGCGTGATGCACGTGGGCACGGTGCCAGGCGGGGCAGTGCCCGGGGTGCACGTTGGGCGGGGCTGCCCCACCTCGGGCCCCCCCGGCTTCTCCTCTGCACTGGCCTCCCAGGGCCTCCTCGAACCTCCTCCGGGCCCACACGTCCCCGGGCCAGCGCGACCAGCCAGGCCTGCTTTCCATACTGGCTAGGTGGCGGTGACCTCCCCTGCTCAGCACTGAAGTGACCCCTCCCCCGTGGGCAGCGAGTGCCGCAGCAGGCAGGGCCCCGGAGCCCGGCTTGCCTCCCTTCGGAGTCCCCGGCACGCCCCCCCGGCTGTGGGGTGAGGCTGCTGCCTTGGCAGCTCCCATTCTGCCCTTGAACGCACACGCTGCATGTTCTCGCCCTCTCTGGGGAGCCCTACGGCACACTGCTGCCTGGCAGGAGGGACCCCCCCCCCGTGCACCCCCAGGCCCCTGGCCCTGGGGTCACAGGGTGACCGGTGCACACAGCTGGGCAGAGCCACCACAGCTCAGCTGGCACCAGGCGCCACCGGCAGCTTTCTTAGAACCCTGCTCAGAGCGCCCCATGCCCAGAGCAGCCTGGCCCCGTGTAACTACACAGGTCCCCGTCCAGCCACCAAGGGCCAGCACTGGCTGCCAGCCAGGCTGGGCAGGGAGGGCGTCCCTGGCCTCGGTGTGTCGGAGGCGGGGAATGAGCGACGGGGGAGGGATCGCGGGACGATTCCCTGCTCTGTTCACTCCCTCTGGGCACCTGTGGGCAGACAGGACCCTGGGCTGGACGGGTGGGTCTGGCTCAGCCTGGCTGCTCGGGTGCTCTGTTCACAGGGTCTGGCGACAGGGCAGAATCCCCTTGCAAGGGGCGGCGCGGGCTGATGTTATTGCCACGTTGTGTGTACAGGTGCCGTTCTTTTACGCTGGCTGGGACACGGGTAGCACATCCATGGATCAGCTGCCCTTTGAACAGAATAGCCTGGAACGCACAAAACACTAACCAGTCTTGGGAAACACTCGGCAGCCCCTGCCTGCTTTGCTACCTCTCCACGGCAGACACGGGGCTGAATGCTTCTGAAGAACAATGCGAAGGCTACCGTCAGAGACCGGCAGGTACAGAGAGCCAGACTTCCATTGTCAGCGACAATATCAATGTGGCATGATTTACAATCTCCGGAGCGCTTTCTCTCCTGGCAGCAGAGCATCTGTTTCAGGCCGGCTCTGAGCCAGGGTGTTTTAGATCTGTCCTTGAGGATTTAATAGAGTTATCGAGGGGGCACAAACATTGATTGATTCATATTGACTTGTTTGGCAGACAGAGTCTTGCACGATTATACCGAAGTGGAATGTTTATTATAGGGAATTTGATGATTCACCTGGATCCACGCTGTGCTCATTGTTAAGGGCAAAATGTAAGAGCAAGCAACAAAGCCGGCCTCCCAAGGCTAACGGAGCTCTGCTTTGAAAAGCCTCCCTGGTGTTCCATCTGGATCTAAGTGATCTGCAGTCGGTATCTTACAGCAGAGCGACGCGCCCAGCAAAGCATTCCCCTTTCCCCTCGCATGGACCGGCTCCCCCGACCAAGGACTGCAGGAGCTTCCCAGGCAGCAGCTGGGGATTGATCACTAGAGGGTGGCTTTGTAATTTCTCTAACATGCAACTTTGCATGGCTCCTAGACACCCTTCCATCCTGTTTATGGACCCATTCCTACAGCAACGCCAAGGAAATGTTGCTTTGTTTCTTCCTAGAGGTGTTATGAATCCCAGGGACAAGCAAACAGAATATTAAGAATCATTCAAAAAGGGATAGAGAATAAGACGGAGAATATCTTATTACCTCTGTATAAAACCATGGGACCCCCACATCTGGAATACTGTGTACAGATGTGGTCATCTCATCTGAAAAAAGATATACTGGCAGTAGAAAAGGTTCAGAGAAGGGCAACTACAATGATGAGGGGTTTGGAACGGGACCCATATGAGGAGAGATTAAAGAGACTAGGACTTTTCAGTTTGGAAAAGAGGAGACTAAGGGGGGATATGATAGAGGTCTATAAAATCATGAGTGGTGTGGAGAAAGTGAATAAGGAAAAGTTATTTACTTGTTCCCATAACATAAGAACTAGCGGCCACCAAATGAAATGAATAGGCAGCAGATTTAAAACAAACAAAAGGGAGTTTTTCTTCACACAGTGCACGGTTGGCCTGTGGAACTCCTCGCCAGAGGATGTGGTAAAGACCAGGACTTTAACAGGCTTCAAGGAAGAGCTAGCTAGATTCCTGGAGGTTAGGTCCATCATGGCTGTTAGCCGGGATGGGTAGGGATGGTATCCATCCCGACCCTCTGTCAGAGGCTGGGAATGGGCGACGGGGGAGGGATCGCTTGAAGATTCCCTGTTGTGTTCCCTCCCCCTGGGACGCCTGGCCTTGGCCACTGTGGGCAGACAGGACCCTGGGCTGGGTGGACCTTGGGTCTGGCTCTGTCTGGCTGCTCTGGTGTCACTGAAGCCAGAGTCGGATTCTCCCGCCTCCCAGCAGCGAAGCGCGAGCACCGAGCCCTGCGAATGCAGTGACCAGTTTCCTGCTGCCATGGGCAGGTCATTCCGCACCTAGAACCAAAGAGTCACAGAACACTAGGGCTGGAAGGGCCCTCGGGTCCAGCCCCCTGCGCCCTGGCAGGACCAAGCACCATCCAGACCATCCCTGACAGGTGTGTCCGACCTGCTCTTCAGTATCCCTAGAGGCGGGGATTCCACAGCCCCCTGGGCAATTTATTCCCGCGTTTCACCCCCGACAGGCAGGAACTTTTTCCTAATGTCCAACCTCAACCTCCCTGGCTGCAGTTTGAGCCCCTTGCTGTATCCTGCAGAGGCTGCAGTGCACGTAGAACGTGGGTGTTGTTGAACCATTGTGCCCCTAACCCTGCTGACCGGAGGGCGGCGAGCGGGTCTGAATGCCCCCGGGTGCCGTCACTCACGCTGGGCTCTCGGACACTGGCTGGCTGGCTGCCCTGTTGCAGTGGCTACTGCAGGTCTGTGCTCCCCTGGGAGCTGAGCCCCATGTCAGTGCGGTGGGCTTTCTCCAGCAGCTGGGGCGGGACCCGAGGTGAGCGGGGCTGTTACTGCAGCGGACTCACACCCAGTGTCGGGCTGGGGGCTCACCCACTGATCCCCATATTTGTGTGATTTCCAGCTGGGCTTCTGCTCCAATAGAGACTCAGAAAAGCTTCCAGCTGGGTCTGCAGCACAAACTCCGGAGCAGAGCAGCGGGTGCAGGGCAGCTGGCACGGAGGAGTAGGGGGGAGCTCGTCCTCCCTGTTCCCAAGCCCCCCGCCGACCCCAGGGCTCTGCTCAGCCCACCGCTCCCATTCTCTGCGTAACGGGGCTGGAACCAGCTGCGGGCTCCCGGGCGCTGACCGGCCTCGCCCCCTTCGTGAGGCGTCCCTGACCGATGTCTGGCACCTTCTGCTCCCCCCAGGCCTCGCCCGCCCGACACCAGCTCCTGCGGCAATGGGGAGATGCACTCGAGTGAGCCGGGCGAGCGGCCAGCAGCAGCGCCACTCCCAGCGTCCCATGGCAAAGCAGCCGCCGAGCCCAGAGACGTGCCGGGGCCCTGGTGTCTGTGCTGGAGGAGCCGGCTGCCCTTAACCCGGCCTAGCCAGGCAGCCTTGCAGGCCCGCCACTGCCACGCAGCACAGCTCCATGGCAACCCCCGTGGCTCCCAGCCCTGCTCCGCGTGGAGAGGGAAGATCCCAGCCCTGCCCCCCCGTGCAGGCACCAGGGCCCGGCTCGCCGCCTGCCCCTCCCCAGCGTCGCTGGCTGCAGGTGTCTGCGGCTCATTTCTGCGGATGCAAATTGGGTGTCCGTGCGAGGCTGCATCTCTGGCAGCACCGGGGCAGGCCCAGAGCAGGGGCAAGCCGCAGCACCAGCACTGGGGCAGGCCCATGGCCCTGGCTGAATCCCGCCCCCCTTGGGCTAACAGGCGCAGCCATGGGAGCAGGGGGCAGCTGGCACACTGGGGTGCTTCCCGCCTGCGCCCGTGCAGAGCAGGTTGGCTGATGGGCGGGAGACCCGGAGCCCTGGCCTGTCCCCCGCGGGAGCCGGCGCAGCAAGAGCGCAGGGGGAGGTGTAAGGGAGAAGGTGCCTCCCTAGTGCAGGGGCCTGGCTGTGTCTTCCCCTCTGGTTCATGCCCCTTGTGGCTTCGGGAGGGGCCCCAGCCACGGGGGTGTCAGTCTGCGCTGCTTGGGCCCCGCCATCGGCGGAGAGCACAGAACTGACCGTGTGCAAATCTCACGCAGTCCCCCGGGCCTGAGCAGAGACACGAACTGGCCGGCCCATTGTCAGACCAGCTTCCCGCATGCGTAACACCCTCCGCCCGCTCCCTCAGCCTCATCACACCGATCTACCAGGGACCGGCCTTTTCTCCTCTTCCCTCCTTTCCTGTTACAAACCCTGCCAGTCCCCCGCTCTTTTCCCCACGTGGGCTCATCTGAGGAAGCGAGTTTTGCCCCCCAGAGCTCAGCACACGGCATCAGAGTGGCCAGACGGGGTCAGAGCAAAGGTCCACCCAGCCCAGCGTCCTGTCTGCCGACAGTGGCCAGTGCCACGTGTCCCAGAGGGAGGGAACACAACAGGGAATGATCCAGCGATCTCTCTCCTGCCGTCCATCTCCACTCTCTGACAAACAGAGGCTGGGGACACCATTCCTTACCCAACCTGGCTACTAGCCATTAATGGACTTAACCTCCATGAATGTATCTAATTCTTTTAAACCCTGTTATAGTCCTAGCCTTCACAACCTCCTCAGGCAAGGAGTTCCACAGGTTGACTGTGCGCTGTGTGAAGAAGAACTTCTTTTTATTTGTTTTAAATCTGGTGCCCATTAATTTCATTTGGTGGCCCCTAGTTCTTATATTATGGGAACAAGTAAATAACTTTTCCTTATTCACTTTCTCCACACCTCTCATGATTTTATAGGCCTCTATCATATCCCCCCTCGGTCTCCTGTTTTCCAAACTGAAAAGTTCCAGTCTCTTTAATCTCTCCACATATGGGACCCATTCCAAACCCCTCAGCATTTTAGTTGCCCTTCTCTGAACCTTTTCTAATGCCAGTATATCTTTTTTGAGATGAGACCACATCTGTACGCAGTATTCAAGATGTGGGCGTACCGTGTATTTATATAAGGGCAATAAGATCTTTTCCGTCTTATTCTCTATTCCTTTTTTAATGATTCCTAATATCTTGTTTGCTTTTTTGACTGTCGCTGCACACTGCGTGGACGTCTTCAGAGAACTATCCATGATGACTCCAAGATCTCTTTCCTGATTAGTTGTAGCTAAATTAGCCCCCATCATATTGTATGTCTAGTTGGGATTATTTTCCCAATGTGCATTACTTTGCATTTATCCACATTAAATTTCATTTGCCATTTTGTTGCCCAGTCACTTAGTTTGGTGAGATCTTTTTGAAGCTCTTCACAGTCTGCTTTGGTCTTAACTATCTTGAGCAGTTAGGTGACAGATGATACATTTACCCCTCTGTCACGTTATTGGATTTTGAGGGGAGCAGCCGGGTCACTGCTGCATCCATGGGGGAGGGTGTTCTCCCCAAAAGTGGTACAAAGGGAGCCATGTGAGGTGTCAAACAAAAGCTCACTTTCTTCTGATCCTGTGTATGCTCTTCATATATCTGTGTAACATCTGGGTGTAGAGTTAGGAACATGTACTCTGTATGGAGACTGGAAGTTTCTCTGTATGTGGGTGAGTAACGGGCCAGGAATGTTTGCCTATGGTCATGCTAATGAGCAAGTGTCCAGGGAAGAATGGGTCTCTGGAGGCCAAAGACACACCTGGCTACTGGCCATGTGACTCTAGCCAGCTTGGAAGAAACTAGGAAGGAACGATAAATATGCCATGTGGCCGACTCCATAGAGGTCTCCAGACCTGCTCCTGACCCCAGATGCGGCCTCGCAGGGATTCATGAGCCAGGAAGAACTGTGGACCCATCCTGGCATAGGATGTGCACCAAGGACTTTTAAGTCAGAAGCTATAACATCTCTGCCGCAAGCCTGCATCGAGACCTGGGAGATTCGATGCATGTAATGTATGATACTTTAACGACCTCACTCTCACGCTTTTCTTTATTGTAGCAATAAACCTTTAGATACTAAAGGATTGGCTCAGCGTGATTTGTGGGTAAGATCCAGAGGGTAA
>JANRFK010001605.1:972013-982713 GCA_030068395.1 Apalone spinifera | reverse complement strand
AGCGCGCCCGGCTGGAAGGGCTGGGCCCGGGCGCTCTTGCCGTGCTGTGGGGGGAGAGCCCCGGGCGGGTTGGTGGCCCCGGGACCCTGCCTGGCTACACGCCCGCCCCGCTAGGGCAGCGGTCCCCGGCACTCGCAGGAATGCCCCGCCCTGCCCGGGCCCCGGGCCGTGCCTGGGAGCCTGAGCGCAGCGCTGGGAGGCAGCCCCACCCCGGCCCCCTCAGGGCGCTGCTCCTCGTGTGCCGGGCAGGAGAGGGTCTGTATTGCTCGGGACTCGGCTTGCTGTTGCCCCGCCTCTGTGGGGCTCTGTCCCGTAGGGTTCGGGGTGTTTAAATTCTAACTCTCGTCCCACGCGAGCCCATTGCTTATTGATTGCCGGGGGCCCCAGGTGCCCATCTCCCCCCTGGCAGCCTGCGAGCAAGGGTCTGGCTCCAGTATCTGCATCCCAGCCCCCCGCTCCCTCTGGCATTGCTCAGCCCGAGGAAAGCCGTGTGTTTGGGAGAGGGGGACCACAGCGCGGGTTAAGGGATGCTGATGCCAGGGACTAGATGCGCTGGGGCCTCGTGTAAGCAAATTGTGCAAAACCAGTTGAAATGCGGGTAAAATAAAGGTAGAATGAATACAGCTGCCTATTATAGTACTTCAAATACAGGGCTCTGATGGAGATGCCAGAAATAGATGAAAATGCACATTTTCTGCAGTTCCCAGTACACAGAAGATTTGAACAGATTGTTCCGGTTAGCTGCACTAGCAATATACAAATCTAGCCTGTTCAGTGGTTAATAATTACAGAAATAAACCAGCCTGCAAGCCCAGGTGATAGCTCCAGCTTTAAAGTGACAATAAATAAACAAGGATTCCTTCTGCACAACTCACAGCTCCCCGAATTTACCTCCCAAATGGAGATTTATTCCTTTTATGCAACACGTTCCATCTGCTAGAAGTTTTTGAATTGACTAGACTGAGCTCTGTTTATGGATTACTCTGAGGTTGCCATTCCATAGAACACATTGGAAACTTTTAATGTCGACTCCTTCCAAGCGGTTCAAGTATGTTGAAACATCGGTAGGGCTTTGGGTAGGTGGTTCAGCATATTAATCTGATCTCCCCTGATTTAAAATATTTATCGCAAAACATGAAAGGACAGAGCATGGATGGAACTTGACAATTAGCGAGGGGGGCGGGAGGGTTACTTCCTCCCAGCACCTGCCAGAATAGGAAATAATCATGATTACGGCACGGAGGCCCTGGTTCTTTCTTGCCCTCCTCAGGGTAGGTTCATCAAAAGGGTGACGAACATTTTCAGGGCCAGAGGCAAACAGTTAACTGTTCTTTAAACTAGCTGGTTTTTACACAGATGAAGTGGGAGGTTTTCATGCCAATGCTAACTTAGAGGTGATCGTCGTCAGGCAGGTTTGCTTGGAAATGCTGGCAGCGAAGTGTGCAAACCCCTGATCTGCTGTGGCATTTGCTTGGCTCTGCGATGCTGCCCAGCGAGTCTCAGAGGGCGCCAGTGAAGTGGAGAGGAGCAATCAGAGAGAGGGTACTTGTACCAGAGGATGTGTCTGTGCTGGCCAAAGGCTGTGTGTGATACATCTGGACAGGAGGAGGAGGCCTGGCTCTGGGGACTGTACTTTGGGCATGCTGTATTTCAAGCAGCCAGCGTCGCATTTGGCTGAATGTTCACACCAGAGAGCCTGCTGCAAAGATAAGTTTAGAAACTTGGTGGAAGAAAGGAAGGAGCAGGGTGTCGTCAAGAGGTCTGGCTTTGTTCAAAGCAGGCAGAAGAAGATCACGCATTGAATGTGGCAGCAGCTGTGTTTTCATCCGTGCAGTGAAGCTGTGAGCAGCGGGTCAGGGAGTGAGGGGAGAAAGGCACAAGCAGCGGCAGAGTGGTGGTTGGAATCCGGTGCCATTGTAGCGGCCGTGTGGCTTTGCTCTGCACACGGTTGCTGAAGCTCATTTTAGTGCTGGACTGGAGAGCTGTGGGCAGTGAAATCTACTGGCTACTCCAGGGCAGCTGAAGCGCAGGCCCTGAGCAGATCTCGTCTCTGCCAAGGGGCCTGAGGCCCCAGCTGGAACCCGGGGAGACACATGCAGTCAGCTGCCCTAGAGCCTCTGGGGCCATAAATCCCCATTTGTGACATCGCACGGGGCTTTGCCTGGCCCCTGGCTGATGCTTAGCTTCTGTCCTGCGGCATGAGGCCTGGGAGGGTTTGCAGTTGTATCCTCACTAGAGGAAATGCCGGTGATGTTCATGTTCACACACATGCCTGGTTTTTAACCTTACCAGATAACTTGTATTCCTGTCTTCCGGCCGGCAGCTGCACGGGATATTTCCAGGCTGCGTAACGCCGCGCCCGCTGGTCCTTGTTCAAACTGCCGCCGTTTAGCACGATCCCATTGCTATTTTCTAGTGCGGGGGGATGGGCAACGGGCCCGCTTGACTGGCCTCCTCGGCATCTTTCATTATTGAAAGTGGGTTTGGGTGATCACTGTCCTGTCCTGGGAAACAGGAGCTTGTTCTACAGGTTGAACCTCTCTAGTCCGGCTCCCCAGAGACCTGACCGGTGCCAAACCATGGGAGGTCACTATCACCCAGCAGCATCACCAATGCCCCCCTGCTTGCTGGGATGTGGGAAGACATTTTGGGGCACATTAGAGCTAAAGAACAGCCCAGAACATGAAGAGCCAGGCCTGGTGGCTGTAAACAAACTCTATGGGACTGCGGGAAATTTGGCCACACCCAGGCTAAGCAGGCAGCCAGCTAACTTGGATCACGTTGGATCACGGATGTTTCCAGATCAGAGGGCGCAGGACTAGAGAGGGTCAGCCTGTACTCCAAGCTCTGCGGACATGGACTGGAACCCCTCCCTCTTTAACTTCTGTGCCTCTACTTCCTAATCTGTAAAATGGGGCTAATAACTTCGCTGTTGCTTTTGGATCCCGAGCTTGGTGCAGTTGGTCATGCCTTTGTCTCCTTGAGAGCAGGCTGCTGTCGCGCACACTACAGAGGCTGTGTCTGACGATGACCCAGTGCAAAATGCAGTGTCTTTAGGGAATCAGGTACCCAGCTCTCTCTAGTTTCTGCTGCATTTCTGTAGTATTGAGGAAAAGCTGTGGGCGGGTGAGCTGTGCTGAGTGTGAGCGTTTCAAAGCCAGGGTTACAGTTTAAGTAGAAATTACAGAACTGAAATCTTCCTGTGTGTGTGCTGATGTCTTATGTCTAAGGTGCAGTTAAGGCTGCATGGGATTGTCCGAGATTAAGGTGTCAGAATCGCTTCTGGAATCCTCATTTGCAATTCCAACCCTTCAGCCTTGGTTGTTTGAAGGGAGCACTCAGCGGTGAATCTTCCCCTCCATTGCATTTACAGCCTTCCATGTGAGCTAGCTGGTGTTGAATTTCCTGGGTCTCCTCTTCCTAGACTGGATTTTGAACACTCTTCAAAGGGCTAGGAAAGGGGTTTGTGGGACGCGTTACTGCCTTGTAGCCTCTCTTAGCAAGCTGGCGAGATCTCTTTCCGGCACACGTGTCACCTCTTTCTTTTATCGGAGACATGGCGCTTACCAGCAGACTTTATCCTGCACGAGAAAGCGAATTAACTGAGTCCCTGTACTGTGCCCAAATGACTTGCTCCACAGTGAATCTCTGGGAGGCTTGGAGCTCTCCATGTCTGTCAAAATGGAAATGAACCAATGCCACTTGGTTCTCCCTTCCCCTTCTACATCACAGCATCTCCCTCTGACCTCCAACAGGCATTGCCGGGACTGTCATCATTGCTCCGCGCTTCCATAGTCCAAGACTCTCCCACGGTCAGCGCCGGGGAAAGTCCTCGGTGCAGAGTTAACGCGGGTGACTGGCCCTCGGGTCTGAGCGTGGGGATGGATCTAGCCTGTGTGGGAGCCGCCACACTGCAGCCCAGACCGGGGTGAGGGCATCACACAATGGCTATGCTCATCCATGGTAGGGCCTGGGACCGCTGTAGGGGGATGAGATGCTCCCGGAGTCTTTCCCAGGGAATAGTGGGGGAACTGGTCTGTGCTTCTGGGCCCGGGGGAACTGTGGCAAGGCATCAGAGGGCTGCCAGCCTGTGAGTGGTGCCGCCTGAGCCCTTACTGCAAAGTGGGCAGGTTGCCCACCCAACGGAGAGCCATGCTCATGCCGTACCCAGTACCCACAAGAGGCCAGCAAGCAGAGGGGTAAAGCACCATCAGGCTAAGGGGTGGGTGAGAGCCTGGAGAAGGCCATAATATAAGAACTAGGTAAACTGAAAAAACAACAAATAGTCTGGTAGCACTTTATAGACTAACAAAACAAAGTACTACCAGGCTATTTGTTGTTTTTTCAGTTTACCTGTACAGACTAACTCGGCTCCCCCCTGAAGCATAAGAACTAGGGGTCATCCAATGAAATGAATAGGCAGCAGGTTTAAAACAAACAAAAGGACGTTTTTCTTCATGTAGCACACAGTCAATCTGTGGAACTCCTTGCCAGAGGAGGTTGTGAACACCAGGACTGTACCATAGTTCAAGAAAAAACTAGATAAATTCATGGAGGTTCGGTCCATCAATATTTATTAGTCAAAATGGGCAGGGCTGGTGTCCCTGGCCTCTGTTTGTCTGGGAATGGGGGACAGGGGAGGGATCACGTGATGATTCCCTGTTGTGTCCCCTCCCTCTGGGCCACCTGGCCCTGGCCACTGTGGGCCGACAGGACCCTGGGCTGGATGGGCCTTTGGGCTGACCCAGCCTGGCCGTTCTTATGATTTACTCATGAAATGCCAGCTGGACGATCCAGGGAGCACACTGGCCTATGCGGTTCCTTAGGAGGTTGCATAGACACAGCAGGAAATGAAACGGTTGTGTTGGTTTTCACACGCCGCAGCTGCAGCGCGTACCTGCCTCGTCGGACGTGCCCCGTGGCAGCAGGTTTGGGTAGTGGGCTGGGCACTAACGAGGCAAGGAAATCTGTCTGGGAACGATAAGCACATTGGCAAGAGGTTGCGCTTATGTGATCAGCAGTGAAATAGTTAATCAGCGTAGCTGTCCCTGTAACTCCCTGGCTGGGTGTGTGGGTGTGCACGGACAGTCCTTAAAGGCTGGAAACATTTTTAGAGGGAAGGTTAGTGTCTGTAGCATCCATTTGATAACAAATGCACCACTGGCGACAGAGTACGACAAGCCTCGGACTGTAAATGCAGCCTTTGTGGCGAGCCGTGGTAAAGCCGATATTTCCCATTAGTACCCCGGGCATGCATCCTGTTGTAGATTTTCAGATAATCTATAAATCCGTGCATTTTCAGATCTCAAACTTCAGGAATTAATTTGTTAGAAGATCAAAAAAAGAAAAAAAAAAGAAAGGTTAGTCTCATAAAAGTGGAAATGGAGACATTTTGAATTGATGCGCAAACAGCTTTACCGGCAAAGTCTCCGAACATTCCTTTAGCCCCGTGAAGAGGAAGTGCCGGGAGTGTGCAGAGATGAGAAATCTGGACTCTCCAAGCATAATGGAGACCTTGCTCCTTGTAGTGAAGTGCTCAGTGCCACTGTCTTCCGAATAACCTGCCTCCTCAGCTCAGCCACTCGTAGGCTGCCGTCCTTCGGGTTGACTTTTGCATGGACCAATGGGCTACATGCAGGGTAAAGTGAAAGGCACATTCCTTCTCTGTCTTGCCTTGCTAGGCGGGCAGATCCTTGGGGCAGGGCCTGGCTTCTTTGGTTGTAAAGTTCCCAGCTCGCAAAAGCCCCTGGAGGCTCCAGCCGCACAAGTCACTAACAGCACCAATGAATCGGGGCCCTGCCCTGAAAAATACAAAAGCTGCTTCAGGAAATATCAGCTCCCGAGCCAGCTGGTCCAAGAAGCTCATAGCTGGGGCTGAGAGTCTCTAAGCAACGTCCCCATGGCCCTGGCACTCGGGCGCGTGTGGGTGGCGACTGGCAGGCCCTGGTGCCATTTGTGCCGGTTTTGTTGCTGGCAGTCGGCGTGAGCGGGAGGCTGGGGCCCTGTGCCTCTGTGTGTGTGGCCTGTGACTGCGGAGGTGTATCCCCAGCGACCCAACAGCATGAATGAGCCTGGCCACATGTAGCCACCCTGCTGGGACGTTCCTGCTCCTGGGGTCAGACCTCTGGGCGTGCCAGTCGCCACCTACACGCGCCCGAGTGCCAGGGCCATGGGGACGTGGAATTCTCCATTCTTGCCCTGCTGAGAGGTGGGAGTGGGAGGAGGACAGGTCTTTCCCAGGAGCGTTAGCTCCTCCAGCTGGGGACAGGATCTGCTGCCGAGAGCTAGCAGGTGACTCTGCCTGGATGCGGACAGGCCCGGCCCAGAGGCACTCGGCTGTTCTGGCCCTTACCCCCGGAGAGCTGCGTTTCTAGGTGGCCCCTGGTTTCTCTCAGCCTTTCTATGCTGCAGGTAGAGCCAGGCTTTGCTGCAGTGTCTTATCGCCAGAGAAGATCCTGGCCCGCAGCACCCCCAGGCCGGCTGCCCACGCCCAGCTCAGCCAACGGGGGTTTGTCTGTTGCCAGGGTGGGCACTGTGGGAACACCCTCCTGAGGTGACCCTCAAGCCCCCACCTCCTCAGCTCCCAGCCCTGCGCTCTGGGGTGGGAAGGAGCAGGGGTGTGGGGCTCCAGGCCCGGCCCTCAGAGAGGATGATGTAGCCTGGTGCTTCCCCCGCGTGTAGACTCTGTTCGCACCCTTGTGGCAACACCAGAACGCTGTGCTCCCGCTGGCTGCTGTGCACGGCTTGCAGGGCCACGGTCACGCCTGGGCTCTCTGTAGGCACAGCCCGAACGGGAGCAGCTCCCGCTTGGCCCCACTGAGCATCTGCCCTTTGCGGTCCAGCTGAGGCCCTGTCCAGGGGCTGCACCTGCCCCTTCTCGTTACCCCAGGTCAGCGAACACTCCCCAGGAGCGCGAGCAGCGGCGGGTCTGGCTACCCACTGCGCTGAGGCCTGCAAGCCCCTCCAGCCGGCCCCGCCACACTGACGTCCGTCCCGCTGGGCTCGTGACGGTTCTCAGAATGGACGTTCCAGCCTGACGAGCTGGGCGATAGCGTGGCCTTCAGGGATTGGTCTTTGTGTGTCTTCGACCGCCCTGCGGCGCCCGCGTCGGCGTGGAGCCATTTCCATCTCCCAGTGCAAACGTGGGACCACGCTTCAGAGCACCCATCTCGGTAACCCGCAGCGGAAATTCCACAGCGCTTCGCTTCTCGCACTCCTCCCGGCGTGACCTGCGGTTGCAGGGCGAGCTTTGCGCAGCTGCCGTGTCACCCCAGCCAGGTCACGCAACGGAAACCCAGAAACGGGCCCGAGCCCTCCTGGCGCACGCACCGCGAAGGGTCGGCTGGTTCCACTTCGGGTTAAATGGTGAGTTTGACCCTCGTCGTGCACGTTCAGCTTGGTAAACCCGGCACTCGGCGGAGGGGGATGACGCGTTTACAAAGGGAGTTAAAAGCGATGGCTTTGGATTCAAAGTGAACATTCCTCCGCGGATTGGTGACACCTTCTATTGAGAGCAGTTTGAATCCTCGGCTTTTCATGGAGCTCTTTTTCCTCCTGTTGTCATGGGGATTTCTTTTCCCTGAGTTATTATATCATGCACTTCAGCAGAAATTGTATTGCTTTTGGGGCCGGCAAGGCCCATGTGGGACATTTCTCGCTGCTCGCAGTGCAACACGCTGAGGTAATTTCTTTCCAATGGTTTTTGCTTGAAGTGGTTTCAGTGAATTGAGAAGGGTAAGAGTGTGAATGAATGGCTGGGAATTTAGCACCGAGTTCAAGTAAGGAACACACACTATCAAACTTTCCAAAGCATTAAGTGTGGAGATTATAATTTCAGTGTGGCATATAAATAGCTAGCAATCCATTTTATTCCTTTTTCACTGAGTATTATGCAGCATTTGAATCGGCTTAAATTGCGGTTCAGACCTTTTCCAAAGTTTGATTGTAAATCCCAGGCTATCTGAATGGCTCCAGCCAAGGGGGAATGATGGTTGTTGGCACTGGGACCTGCCCTTTAGCTTCGGTGGGCGCTGAGGGCACCAGGCCTCACACCCGCAAGGCATTCGCACGCAGGGGAGCTGGGCCCAGGAAGCGAGTGAGGCCCCTTGTCCAAGTGGGGTTTTGTCACGTGAATAAGCATTTGCAGGGTTAAGCTTTTCAACCTCGATTCTGCAAAGGGTTCTGCCGCCCTTTACCTGCCCGGCTGAATTCAGTGGGCTCATTCCTGTGTGGGAAGCTCAGCTGCCGACTCTGCAGGCTCTTTGGGGCAGAGATGTGGTCGAGAGATTTCTCTGAAGGGATTTGCTTGGCACTGTCAGTAGAAATCATTGGTTGGCATATTAAGAAGATCCCAGCAGGCCAACATTATGGGCTGTCCCTGAGCTTTTGATGTGGTCAGAAAGACCTTGTATCTCTTAGGGTGTGTCTAGACTGCTGGGTTTGTTTGTTTTTGGGGGGAGAAAAATGGCCGTTTTTCCGAAAAAACTTCACTTCCGCCCACACTGCTATTGCGTTCTTTTGAAAGAAAATCGAAAGAACACAGGGCTTCTTCTGACATTGGTAAACCTCATTCTCTGAAGAAAAACGCCTTTTGCAAACCAGCTCTTTTGCAAAAAGGCGCGTGTGTTCGGGGAAGAGGGAGCTCTTTCGAAAGAAGAGGAAAGAGGCAAAAGCACAGGTGCCCGGGTGGCCACGCCGCCCAGAGCAATCACAGCTGGTGTGCGAGAGAGCGTCCATTCAGTGCGGATGCAAAAGCAGACGGCTGTTCGGACGCGCTCTGGTGTGCGGACGCGCTCTTTCGGAAGGGGTTGGAAGATCTCTTCTGGAAAAGCCTCTTCCCAAAGAAGCCTGCTGTCTAGATGTGCCCTGAGAGAACTTAGCTGGATTTTTCTAAGGCCATGTCTGCCCTCAGGTGCTGCAGCCATCCAAGTCGGGGAGTCACTGGCATGAAGGGGGAGCACCGGCTGGATTCCCTTGTTGGGATTCCTCCCCTGTAGTCTCCAGTGTGGCTCTGGCTGTGGTACAAACTCTGCAGGTCCATTTCCCCCTGTCCCAGCTGCCGGAAGCGTCGGGGTCAGGAAACTCTCCAGCTGCTTCCCATGGGCAGTGTGAGGGCAGGCACCTTCAGGCAAAACTGGCTGATTGTTGCACGGAGATTCCCAGCCCACCTGCCACTCTGTGGGGTGTGTTATTGTCATGCAGGTCTCTGCTCTGCAGTTGCCTTTTCAACGCCACCAGACTATGTGAAAAGCAGAGTGAATGCTTGGAAACAAACCCAGACTTACCAAAAAATCTATTTTTGCAAAGCTTCAATTTTCTTCCCCAAAGTCTCCACACCAGTTTAGTAAATGTTGCAAGATTTGCTGTTTTTCCCCTGTCAGATTGTACATCTAAGCATCATAAACTTGCTCTTTATTGCTTTATTATTACAATCGCTAGTCACATTTTATGTAAATGATGGTATTTACCTTGACAAACTCTCCTGCGAAGTGCAGAAACTTTAAAGAATTTATTTTGCAGCATGAACAGGTCCAAAATGCCTGGGGTGGATGTAACATCCAGAGGGGTTTGTAAAGCAACGTTCTCCTCTAGAAATGTCCTGCTAGGTGTGCAGTGGCCTAAGCTGGAGTTGGCCAGCTCCGAATTTAATCATGCCATGGGAAAGAAGAAACAGCAAAGAGATTTAGGTGCATTTAGCTGAAGCAGCACAGGGCGTGGGACAAAAGCACTAACTGCCAGGGGGTGCTGTTCATTTCGAAAATTGTTGGTACGTCTCCGGCCAAAATTTGCTTTTAGTTGCATCCATGGAGCAGAATTTGGCCTTTTCTCTTATTGCTGAATAAAGACTTTGAGTTCATAGAATCAGAACTGGAAGGGACCCCAGGAAGTCGTCGAGTCCCGTCCCCTGCCCTCACGGCAGGATCCAGCACCGTCTAGACCATCCCTGGCCGGCGTCAGTCCAGCCTGCTCTTCAATATCTCCAGGGGTGGAGATGCCACAACCTCCCCAGGCAACTTATTGAAGTGTTTAACCACCCGACACGTAGGAAAGGACAAGCAGCAAGGGGCTTAAATTGCAGCAAGGGAGGTTTAGGTTGGACGTTAGGAAAAAAGTCCTAAGAGGTTAAGGAGAATTTTTTTTTCTCTTTCTTCCTTGTAACAACCTTTTAGGAACTTGAAAATAGTTATCATGTCCCTTCTCAGTCTTCTATTTTCCAGACTAAACAAGCCCACTTCTTTCAGTCTTCCCTCCTTGCTCACGTTTTCTAGAACTTCACTCATTCTTGTTGCTCTTCTCTGGACGTTCTCCGACTTCTCCACATCTTTCCTGAAATGTGGGGCCAGAGCTGGATGCAGTACTCAGGTTGAGGCCTACTCAGTGCAAAGGAGTATTGTGAATTCTGTCTCTTGGCACAACTCCACAGACGCCCTCCCACGCAGAGATGGACAAGCACCACAACTGACTTTACATCAGTATCTCCCACATTTGTAAGCCACGTCCCTTCAGCCATGTTGATGTTGCTTCTCCAGTCACGCTCCACGAGAATTCGTGTTATTCCTCAAGCAGCAGGTTCCAGGAGAGGGATTTTCAGACTCGTGTACAAAAGCATTTGCTGAAACCAAATTGTGGGCTCACATAGTGAGGTATGCAGGCTCATAGACTCATAGACTCATAGACTTTAAGGTCAGAAGGGACCATTT